>UELX01000474.1:0-76351 GCA_900480035.1 Eupelmus urozonus
ATTCAAAATAATTTATAACAAACAATAATTGGTTTGTCTTTAGTGGTGATGAAGTATCGTTTAGTAAATTAATAAGATAATTCTACGAACAATAAAGTCATCATTACTAAAGAGAAAACCAATTATTGTTTATTATAAATTATTTAAGTTAAAAATGTTAATTTACAAAATAATTTTTTATTTATGTATGTTGATCATGCGGGACCCATAAGGGATCCACATGATTCCCACATGGTTCCCACATGGAGCTACATGGTTCCTCGTCCTACATGTATCCCACGTGGGTCCCACATGTTCCCCACATGGATCCCACATGGGTCCCCCATGGGCTTTTTTAATAGGGAGTATACTTTGACAAATAATAAATACTTGTTGATTTCCTTTATTTACAATTCAGTTTCCTTATTATTTATTTCAAGAGAACAATATGAAAACCAAAGAAGAGATTCTTGATCCATTTCTTAAACTTTAATATAAATTGTGCATGTTACTAATTTACAACAAAATAAAAAAGTATATGTTAAAGTTATTATTATACGCGTATCTACTACAATGAATAATTAATAGTTAAGTTTTATATTTAAACTAGTTTCTTTCAATATCAGGAACGCTTTTAAAAATTAATATGGACATAGATAGTTATGTGTTCCAGTACATCACCTTAAATTATTAAAAAATAAAATCTGATTTTACTGAACTACTTTGCTGTTTATATTTAAAAAAATTTTCTTGTACTGTTGCACTTTTATTTTTTTCTAATTTGACTTTAAATCTATTTAAATATAATAATATCAATTAATAAAAAAACGTTTTTACTATAAATAATTTTAGTTAATCGTTTTAATTATTCAAAGTATACTGAATACAAATAAAGTCACATCAAATATTAATCTTCTTAACAATTATATATATATTACAGGATACATTTGTAGATGAATAAAATTTTTATTTTATACACGTACACAAAATCATAAAAGTCCTTGAATAAAGCCACGGAAAATACAGTTGTTTTTCTTATAATAAGTTTCTGACTACTTTAAAATCATTTTGATTTTTATAAGAAATTTATGACTACTATTATCTTTACACCTTATAAATTTCATAAACTACGCAACGAATTTAGCCGAAATATATAAGAAATCTACCTCCTCTCAAAATTTTAATTTAATTTAAGCCTTCTTACTCACATAATCGTTAGATATAGAAATCGATTTTTTTTCACTTTTTAATATTTTACTCAAAAACTAATCAACATGATAAATTCAAATTTATACCAATTATAGATATTGATATCCTACATTATCATTATTTTTTCCAAGACAGTTCATCATTTATTTTGAGAGTTGGGTGCCTTTTTTATAAAAACACATTTGTATGCAAAATAAATAAATAATGATAACTAATTAAATTTTTTTGGAAAATATAGGTATTTGTATGCTCTTTCAATTGCTTTTTGTCTAATTTGAATATCATTAAAAAAACTCGAAAAGTAATTTTTCAAAAATTGAAAATTTAAAACAAAATTAAAACTTATTTGTGTGAAATAAAAAATGGATTTTCAACCAGATACGAAACAAAAGGAATGCACTTTTCAAATTTAAAATCGGAGCGATAGTTACCGTTAATAAGTTTTTCAAACCAATTGTTTACGCCAATTTTTTTTAACGAATTTAATTTTCTTATAAATATAACTTGCATAAAATATGACTGAAAAAAGTAAACGTACTGAAAAAAGTACCACGTAAATACTTGTGTATTCGAAAAATTCAGTTTTTAATATTCATCATAATTTACTGATCTTCTTTTTTCTTGATTTTTCTTTTTTTGTACTAACCGATTCTAATTTTGTAGAGATTAATAGATTAATTTGAAGATTAATATTTAGGTATTAATATTTAGATTAGTTTTGCATTTTATAGAGATTATTGTATAAATTATAAATACTGCAAAAATTAAATTAGCTTTTCATTTTCCATAGAGAATTTTTCTCAGGTTAGTTAATAATCCCTTCAAGTTAATGTTATATATATATACACACACACAAATCGTCTGGTTCCTTAGCCCTTTGACTGGTAGGGCTTTTGCAACATTTTGTGCCAAAACTGGTAGCTGTAATGACTTACCTTATTCTAGTTATGGGAAAACTATATTTCTAAGGGTTTTTGTGGTCGCTGAATTCATTTCAAGGGTTATTGGGTTATTGTTTAATGTGTGCATATATGATACACTGCCAGTTTTGTCACGATTTTTCTTGTGCATATACGATACACTGCCAGTCAAGGGATTAAATGAAATTTAGGTAAAACACTAAATTTTTTACTGTATAAAGTACCCGAGAAATCGTTACTAGCTATGTACTTAGATTAGTAGATCAAAAAGTAATTAAAATATTTTATATACACAGTTAAAAATGTTTCGTACTAAAGTCCGTATTTTACGAAATTTTTACGTACTTGGGTCCCTTTTTTACGAAAATCTGTTCGTCAAAATTGTAACGCAAAATTTTCATAATTCTCTGTTCTATAAATTACGAAATTCATATAACTTTTTTTTTACGATAAATTTTCGTAATCCTAGATGAATATACGCAAATAATGCGTTAAATGCTCTTAATATTTTAAATCAACTACGCAAGAAAAAACGCAAGAAAATTTTTAACTGTGTAATAAAATTGAGAATCAAATCTATACTTGCTTTTATTGAAGTACGTTAGAAGTTATGAAGAATTATTTTAAAGAAATATGATTACTCGAATAACGGGTACTCGCGGGAACAAAAGAGATAATCACCTTATCCGCAGCTCTTTTAACCGTTAAGTGGCGTAATCAACGTTCCGTTTGTCCCGAGACGTGCCACGTATTTTCGATACAATTATAGAGTTTCCGAAATTATTGAATCGCGCTTTAACGAACATTGTTGATTTCGTCGTTACGTACCTCTAGCCGGGAAAATCGGTTATTAATTATCAATTCAGTTTTGCGCGATTGCTATTTTATTGGCTATTGATTGCCGACTTTATCTCCCCAGAATCGACTCCAATCCGTCCATTCGCACTAACGAACAAAGCGCCTCAAATCCAACATCCCACACAAAAGCACGTCGAAAAAAAATCCATGTCCAAACGATTCCACAACTCATCCACGCCGCCGAAGAAAAGCAAAAACATCCGGGCGCTCATAAAAAGCCATGTTAATCCCCCTTCTCCTAGTAAAACCAGCTCGCCATCAATACTCCTCTCCCTCGCCGTAGAAGAAAAAAAACGAGACGCGTAAGGATCCGCGTAGGATGCGCCGCACGTATAGTAGCCTGGGGGCCGTTTTATGCGGCATCACGGCGAGCAATTCCGCGTTAAATGCGTCCTCGGCCTGCTGCGGCCTCCCTTCGACGCTGGAAATTGACGGCACTTTCGATAATGCCGTTAACGCCTGTGCGAGTCCCCGCGTCTGCTGTTGTGGCCGCTTTTTTGGGAGCGGGCCTTTCGTTCGGAGTAATTAGGGCTGGTAGCGGGATGGTTGGAGATAGTGGATGATGGGATTTTCGGGTTGGTGAGTAGAGGATTTGATGGAGAAGCGCGGTTTTAAGTAGTGAATTGATTTTGATAGTGACGGTTTTGGATATGTAAGATCAGGTTTAATTAAGGCTTTGTTGTGTGTAATAATATATGATATAGTATTAGAAAAGTTAATGTTTCAACGACCAGTTTTGCAATGCAGATTTAATTACAGAAATGTTGATTATATAATGTCGTTGTGTGAAAAGATATTTACTTTCTATTTTTACTTCTTACAACGGATGCCCAGTTATTTTAAGCACTTCAGAGATTCAAACTATTTTAGGACCAAGAATTAATTTAAGCAGTAGAACTTGATTGTTGGTAAACATAGTTTGTGCGGCAAATATATGGCTTTACTTTAATTTAGTAATTTCTGAATTAACTTCAATAGTAGTACAAATAATATTTCTAATATTCTCACGAGTGTTAATTTTAAAATAAAATATTTTTGTTATTTATATTTAAAAACTTGTAATCTTATGAGCTAGGTTCTTTTTTTATTTTGAAATTCCTACTAAAACAATTTATAAATCTAAATTGGAAACAATAAAGCATGGAAGATTTAAGTCTTGTTTACCACACAGCTATTTTTATGAAGCCATTTAGTTCCAACTTATACTCGGAAAAATTCTGCTCTCTGACAGACAAAAATTATTTTAATTACACTTCTGGGAATCGAAAAGCATTTTTTGCTCCTCCGAGGCACAATAAACCCTACAAAACAGCTCAACCGGAACGCAACTCTCACACCATCTCTATTACCTCATCCGCATAAAAATATCCCATCGCACAAATCATCAATTTCAAAACACAATCGCGTCGCTTCCGAAATACCCTCACTCTCTCTCCGTCACCGAAATTGAAAAATTTCACCGAGCTCCATCTCCTTGTAAAACAAACCGCGATGCAGCCGTCCGCGTCAGCAGAAGTATAAAAATACAAAATTTCACGCAGCCTTGAAAACACAACGGCGACGTTGAAAAATCGCCGGTAGCCGGGACACGTCGATATTCGCCTCCTGAAAAATAAAGCCTGCTAATAAATAGGCGTCCGGCAGCGGCCGTTTTTCTCCCGGCTGTGTATCGGCCCCGAGATAAATAATGGATCGCGCGGCCGATAAGTGCGATTGGCTAGCGGTGGGTACGCCTTCTTACGATAAATCACGCGGCTGGCATTAGGTATACGCGACGTTTTTCGATTTTCCATTTTCCATGTGTTTGTATCTGATGCACGCGCGCGATGAGAGAAAGAGTTGGATGTGTGCCAGCGGTGCAGAAATAATTTGTACCTGTGTTTTTGGATTAATGCGGATTGGAGGGCGCGTGTAGATCTCGGGATTAAGTTTTTTGTTTGATTTTGATTGATATTGGATGGTTGGTTGTGGAATTTGGTGGTTTGTGTTTTCACAGTGAGTTGCTAAAAAATTGTTTTTTTTTGTGGTCAATTTTTTTTCTAAATATTTCTGTTGTGAGATGAAAATTTTTTCTACGCATATGTATAAAATTACTATTTGGTTTTTTAAATTTCAAGTTTATTTACTTTGTATGGAATTTTCGAGCATGATTTTAATAATTTGTTCAAAGTATAAATATTTCTAATCCTGAAATATTAAATACAAGCTTATAAAGTAATTATATCAAATAATTATTATTTAATAATAATATAATAATTATAATTATTATTAAATTAATATTAATTATTAATTAATTATTGAAGTAATATTATAATTATTATTTAATAATTTCTGAACACGAAGTACAAAATACAATTAAAGTACTGGTTAAATTCTTATCTATGCAACCTTCTCTTGTACGCTTAGGTCATTTTCCGACTTTTAAATCAAACAGCGAATTTAAATTTTAATTAGTATATGCACTTTGTGCAGAAGTTCATTATGAAATTTGCATATCTTTATTTTGATGTCGTACTTGTTATTTCATTTTAACCGAGCGCGACACAAAGAAAGATGCCCAGGGCTGTTAGTATAATCAGTACGGGGTATGTTACTTCTCTTATACAATATTCTACTACAACTGAAGTTCAAGGGAACAAGACGGTAATAATAACGATAATTATAATGGAGACTGCCCATTATTTAAATAATTAATTTTTTAATTACATTATTTATTTATACTTTTTATATGAAAGTTTATGTCATCTCATTTAGTTATATATTTAATAGTGTTGGAAGTAAAAAAGCTTATCAAAAGTAATGTCTGCATATACAGAGCAAGTAGAATAAGACGAGTACGGCAAGACGCAAAAGAACTACTATTTCTTTTTCCCTTTCCTGTTATTTGTTATTGGCCTCTTTATAGATGTCGAATTACCACTATTCGTGCGTATTGCTCAGAACGAGGTGAGAATGTAAATGTTTTTTTTTCCCCTAGGGTTATGGATGCATCCATACCCAGCGTTTTATGGTATATACTATGACCCTTTTTATGATTCGCTTGGGTTACGCGTGAATCGTTACTGGTTTTGCAGTTTCAAGTAGAATACGTACTATCAGAATTGTAATAAAAAGCTCTTTATATTTTTTCTTGAAAAAATATAAAATTAATTATGGGTTTCGAGTCGCCTTTTAAACTTTGACCTTTATTACATCGCTTGCAATATTTCGTGAAATTTTATTAACTTCAATTCTACCTACCCAGTTTTCCACAATAAGTATATAACATTAAAATTAATTATTTGATTCTAATAATTACATAAATTAGTCAAAACTCAAACATCAAAATTGAAACAATAACTATTTTCTCTTAAAATTCCCACAAAATAGACATTTTTACTTTTACCCGCTCTATCTCCCATAGTAGGACGTCCGTTGGCTTTAAAAAAATAACGCAGAAAAAGCGATACCCGAGCGCCGACACGCATCGCTATATCCATCTTGAAATAAAGATACACCCGAAGGCTCTCTTCATTCTACTACCTTACTCTCTCTACCCTCTTTTTTATCCTCCACAACTACAACCGGCCTCTAACGACTGGCACTGTAAAATTCTTAAAGATAACGAGAACCTCTCCTGCGCATCTCTCTCTCTCTCTCTCTCCCTCTCTCTCTCTATCTCTCTCTCTCTCTCTCTCTCTCTCTTCTCGGAAAGGAGCAGATCGATTTTCCGCTATTTCTTTCGCTCAAGTAAGCTTCGCTGTAGGGGAGGATGTCGCAGTTTTCTTTGTTCGCGGGTTTGTATGAAAGGCCTAATGACTTTTGGGGAATCAAGGCCGGCTCTCGTAGCCTAAGTCCGATCGCTCTACTTTCGAGGAGTAAACAAGACGCGAGGTAATCTAAGGTACAGGGCGGCCTGCAGTTTTCGGGCTTGGGGGTTTCAGGCGTGTGACGCTGACGGTAAAATGATGAATTGCGGGATCAGAGGAAGATTATTGTTTCTTTTAGAAAGCCCCATTGTTACATGGGATATTTCGGCTGAAGCAGAGGCTTTGTGGGAAGCTTTGTCGGAATTTTGTAATAAATTCCGTATTATCGTAAGTGTCTGTTTTCTTGTAAGCACGGCCGATCGCGCTCGGATCTTGGAGAAGGTCGGGCCGGGAGTATTTGAAGGCAAGATTCCATACGCCATATTAAATTTCCTGGAGGGGAATAATTTTTAACGGGTCTCCGGTTTCGGTATCACATAACATTTTTATTTCCGATACCCTTGAAGTTTTTGCAGCGTCACGCCGCGCAAGCTCAGGAAGGAGAATGAATTTATATGGCGGAATAAAAGTTTTTTTATTAAATCTGAATTTATCAAGTAGTTGCTGCCGGCTCGGGTCAGACGCTTTTTATGGCCGTCGTATTCGCGTTGTTGTTTCATTTGGAGACGGTGAAGTATTGCTTGAATTTCACTTCTTTTATACAATTTATGTTTTCAAACATGTTATTTCTTAAGTATATCAGAGGAATTGTTTTTAATGGGCATTGATAGTGGATGCTTTTATTACTTATTAAATTATTATTAAATTATTGAGAAACCGTTCTTTTTTAAATTTTAAAAAGGTGAATCTATTGATCGTGACGAACGAGATAAAACTTTTATTTTCAATATATTTGATTTTAAAAGACTATATTAAAACATAGTCTAGGTCGGAAATTTTGGAATTAAGTTTTTTTTTTTGACGAGCGATGTATTCATCTTGTAAAATTTGATAATACCTTAATTCAATTATTCCTTACGTATAATCGCCAACTCAGCAATAAAGAAACCACACTAAACTACACACTAAGCTAAAAAATCACACTATTGCACAATAAAAGCAACAACACCTCCACCTCAATAAAGCCTCATCCCAGACCCGATCAAATAAACCCCTATTCCCCGGCTTGCCACCCACGCGCGAGAAAAAATCAAGAAGCCATCTCGAATCTCCGTTATAAAAGAACAGACGTTAACTGTGATACTCGCACTTAAAGGGCAGCAAGAAAATCCGACGCCGATAGCCCGTAGCCTACACCTTTTACGATCGGAACGCCCGGAGGATTGAAAAAAGAAAGGAGAAGGACGCTCGCTTTCTTTACGAGCTTTTCGCGGGATTCTCGCCTCGCTGCTTATCCGTATATCCCCGCGCGCTCCGATGTGCTTTTCGTTTTTTCCTTTCCGCTTTTTATTGGACGGGAGCGAATATCGCGGAGAGAGCGAGCTTGACAAGGGTAAATAGGCGTCGGGCGCAGATACGTGCGGGTTTGCTGAATGTATATGCCGGCGGTTGTCGCGCTCAAATATTTATATCGCTTTGATTTTTGTCCAACATCCACGTGGTTACTGAATTCCGCGCTGGTCTTTGCGAATCTCATCAACGCGATCAAAGCCCCTTAGGAAAAACGTATAAACACACCGTTACCACATAACCCATTCGAAAAGCGTATCCATTAATTCAAAAAGAAACTCCCTCCATAACTCAGAGCGAGCCTTCGGAAACTCATCTCTCTTCCCAGCGATAACAAAGGCACGTTCCAGCCCTCCGAGCGAGCGATAATACCGCCCGGTGCGTCGGTGCAGCTGCCGACGCTGCGCTAGATATATAGAGGCGTGCGCAGTGAGCGCAGCAGCGCGCGCGGCTCTCTCGGTGCGCTTTATCATCGGCCGCAAGGTGAATTGATTCATGCGCGTCTGCGAGGCCGCGCGTGCGGTGGTCGCATTTGCGGCTCGTGCCTTTGGCGAGGGTATGCTGGGTTAGAGGTATAGTTGGTGGGAGCTTGGGTTTGGGGCTGTTTGGTTAGGACAGGCGATGGTTTTTTAGGGCTTGGAAATGGGAGTTGTTTTTATGGTTTAGGAAAGAGGTTGGGAGAATGTGAACTTGTGACTGACAGTACTGAAAAATTATTTTTCCTATGACTATTATTTCTGATGTCTGCCTAATGTTTTTAAATTCTTCTTTGATGTCATAAGAAAATTAACATTTCAGCGTATTCAAATTCACATTTTCCCTTGCAACCTGTAACCTTCGCTTCATACGAGCGATCCAGTCCATAAAAAATTGTAAATAACCACTCTTCTCCGCGACGCTAAACCAACAAACACTCGTACCGAAATACACTTCCTCGCAACACTGCACTCGTCCCGAAATCCCCAACGTCAAAGCCAGGACCGCATCCAAAACTCTCCAAATTACGAGCGCTTATACAGAAAACTCACGAGCTCGGCATGAAAAATAAACTCGCGCGGATTTCTGGCTGGCAGGCTGCCCTAGTGTAACTCGTGTGTCGCGCACCTTTCGCGTCTACGTACACACTCGGAGCAACGATTTTCTCTTGAGACAGAGAGGGGAAGTAGGTAGGAGCTTGGCCAATTGATTCTTGCACGGGGATTCCCCGCAGAGAGCCAGACGATTATTCGTCGTCGAGAAGACGTTTACATGATTGGAACGTGCTTGAACGCTTTTGATGAAGGATGAAACGCGATGTTTGGGGGATTTGGGAGTTTTGGTTTGATCGATGGGTGGATGGTGCTGGGTGAATGTGTTTATTGATTTTTTTTTGTGATTGTATATTTTCTGACGAGATGTTTTTGTTTTCTGTTTCAGGTGAGTTTTATGATCCTAGCGTTGCAATAATGGATTCTTATTACTGTGAGTAATTGTAAAAGTTTGAGCTAGCGTAAGTAAACAGGAGTAAAAATATTGATCTGTATTAAGGACCGATCAAATTGTATAACAAAATATAGGTTTTATATGGATGTGCATAATAATAATGACCTCGGTTTTTTCCTGACATTATATGGCTATAAAAGTTTATTTTTTCTATATAAATATAATGAATTAAACGAAAGTGATCAAAATTTTATATCTTCAAAATAAAAATAGCGGGATAACCGTTACGTTTATCGGCGCTCTCATAGATCAAAATAGGTTATTTAATAGATTTTACGAGGATTTAAAATTATATCGCGCAGATTAAAGCTCACCTCACCGCGACAAATTTCTTTTTTATCACTCGCCATTGTATCGACTTTTAATTTAGAAAACACGTCACGATAACAATTCCATCATCTACTTTATTATTTGTTTTTCTCAAAGAAACTCAGACGTCACGGTAAACGCGATCATTACGCTTAATTTACATCGTTCTCAAAAAAGTATCAACCCCCGGATAAAAAAATATCGAGCCCGTCAATTTTTACAACCTCTTTTCCTCCCTCGCAGCCCCGGCTCCCAGGCCAAATTCCCTTTATCCAAACAACCTCGGAATATGCCATCATCAGTGTATCACTCACCGCGACGGAGCCACCCTCCAATCAATATAGACACTCCCCCCGGCCCGTGAAGCCTGCTGCGGCTCTGTTTAGCCGCTGTCACCGCGTCAGGAAAAAAGGCTTTTAAGCCGCCGGAATCCGGCGTGTTCCGTCAATATTTGCCCCGTGCGATCGCTCGCTTTACGACCAATCGATCGGATGGGCCGCATCCACTTGGCCCCCCCGTCCTTCGGCTGCATTTGCGTAACATGATGAAGAGAGCTGGCGATTTGTAGATGCGACACGCAGTCGCGTAACGTGGACGTAAGAGCGGCTTGCGCGTTTGCTGGAGTGGAATGGATCTGTATAAGTAGGGTCGGTTGTAGCTGAGCGCGTTTTCTTTTTTATGGCAGCTTTGAGATTTTACTTTTTCTCGTCTATGTGGGTGGATGTGTCGAGCGGGGATGTTATTACTGGACCGCCATGTGTGTTTCTTTTGAGGCGTGTTTACGAGTTTTGCGTACGTTGGGTGAATACGAGTTGTGAAATGGCGAGAGGCTGCGGACTCGTGGAATGAGTGTTTTTAATATTTCGACTTGTTTGGGTAACCGAGAGATGAAAATAACGGTGGTATCTCAAGTGACGGTGAGGATTGCTGGAATCTTAGTTAGTTTGATGAAAGTTTTTTTGAAAAATTTGTTATGACCAAGCGATTTGTCAGTTAATTATGACTGAAATTAAAGTAATTTGATTTTGTCTTAATGTTATGTCACATTTTCAAAAGTATCGTAAGCATTTAATTTTCTTAGATTACAATAATTATAGTCATTACTTACCACTAATACCTTAAATACAAATAGCTCTTTGTTGATATCTTTTATTAGCGTTTTATTCTAATAGTGTATCTAAACTGCTTGGAGAAATGTGATACCATAGTTGTAGAAAGTAGTTTTTTATGGAAATGTACTGTGTGACAATTACCGCTAGATTTATATTAGTAATTCCGGGAATCGCTTACATAAGATTATCTGCTTTGACGATATCATTTAACACAAAATCTACATGAAAGTCAAATTTTGTAAATAAACAAACACATTACACGAGAATCACTTCGAATATGTTATCTACGTTTCCATGAAAAAGGTATTATCTTTATTATCAGTCATTTATTTTGAATACGTTAATTTTTGGACTCAATAAAGATAAGTAATTATCTATTTATTATTTTGTCAAGCAGTGATCAACGATAAATTAATTTTCTCGTTTAATACTATCTTTGCTATTCATCTCTCAACGACTAATCCCAAATTTTAATCAAATAATCAACGCATTAGTTTCGACCGGCAAAAACCCATCAAGCATCTGACTTCTCTATATATCTCTACTCAAATTAATTCCTTTTAAACTGCACTCACTCCCGCCTCCAACTAGCAAACTTTCCAACCAGTCCCTCTGCATAAATCATCAAAACAATCTCCAAAATCCCCTCAAAAACATCATTCCTAAAGCTCTCTCAACTCGCCATCACCACAAAAGCTCGCACACCAAAACCAAGCAACTCGGCCAAAAAAGGCCGAAATAGAGACACTCACGTGGACAAAACGAAGCGAGAATACGCGAGAAACCGAGACAGAAGCAAGGCGTCAGATAATTACGAGAGCATGGCGGCTTTGCTGGCAGCAAGCCAGAAGGGAGCCGCGACCGCCTGTTGGCCGCGAGTCGCGCGCCTCGCGCGTGAACGTATCATCAATCGTCTTTTTGGGCGCGCTAAGCCCCGTGCGAAGAGGCCCGAGGGACGGTTAATTAACGGATCGATTAGGCCGATTATTCAGCGAGCTAACGATGCCGTGCCGCTCTCGAATTTAAAACAATGAAAGCCATGGCGAGCAGGCGAGCGCGAAGGTCGCGCAGTCGGAGGCTATTTCTGGCCGGCGGGTTATGCGATCGTTGGCTTTGACGATTAATGGCTATTTTTGTCGGGATGGCCGATTGAGTAAGATTCGAGGCTTTGTGTAACATTGTTCATCTGTGGTTATGTAGGGGATTGAATTGTTGGTTTAACGTTGATATGCGTTGCTAAATAGTCGTGTACGAGTGTTAAGAGGTGATGTGAATGTATGTTATTAATACTTTATTGCTGAGTAGGATATTTTTTTTTTGTAGAAGTGAATTTGAAGGGAAATTAAAGGGAAGTATTAAACGACTTGAAGAATCAATCTATCGGTAAAATCTTTGAATTGCAGCCACGCAGTAGGTAACTCCTTTTTACAACTCCTTTGTGCTCTATTTCCATCTTTTATGCCTTTTCCGTGTATACACTTTTGATGGAAGTCGCAGCAATAACGACCACGTGTGCTATCTCTGCAGCGAAAATTTCCTCTACGCTTGGCTTTAACGATACATGCAGATCACGTTGGAAATCATATTCCTCTGAAGACGTGCCAAAATCGAACCATCCATTTTTGATACATAGAAAACTCTGTCTGGAAAAATAATTTTGCGTTATTCAAGTTTTATGCATTCTGGTATTGTTTTAAAAATCGCTTACGTATCAAATAATCTTTTATTAATAGTTTTGCTACTGATATTCTTCTTTTATTTCTGAGAGTATAATATAAGTAGATTTGGCAAATACGAGAAGTCTCGTAACAAGTTCAAATTGGACATTAGAAAATTAATAATAAAAATAAACACTCCAAGCTTATTACATCACATCCAAACCATATCACTATATCGCCAAATCTTTGAAACCCCAATCTTAAATTCCCCGTCTCCTATCAAAAAACCATCTTTTAAACCATAAATCCCGCACACCATTCAACTCAGCACTTCGCAAAATTGTTTGCTAAGGAAAAAAAGAACCACCTCGCGCTCGCAGCCATTTTTTGGCCGTCAACCAAGTAAAACAGCCTCGTAAATCAAGCGCGAGCCTTTATACCTTAACGGAGGGCGGGATCATCGTAATTTTTCCTCACAAACGAGCATCGCTAGACTCGCAACTCCCGTAACTAACGGCCGTCTTTTACTTTACGGAATTACCGCCCCCATCAGGCACCAATGCAGCGCACTCAGCGCAAGCTCCGCGCTCCGGCTTGCCGGTGAAAAACTGAACGTTCGAAATTGCAAGATTAGCTGAATTGCTCTTTCTGCGCGTTCTTAGCTTCTGTTAGCTGGGTTAATTGTTCCTCGGGTGTCGTTCTTTAATGGCGTGCGAAAATTCTAGGTGAGGATCGAGGAATTCAATATTTAAAAAAAGTTATTAAAATAGTTATAATATAAAAGGTCGATGAAAATTACAATGTAAATAAAATTGCTAGTATAATCGTAATATAATTTTAATTCGTATAAATTATGTTTAATATTTGCCAAAAATACGTTCACTTTATTTTGAAAGCCTCCAAATTCTCATCGTATTAGATTTCGTTTTTCAACCATTTCTGAACTTTCAATCTTATTCTTAAACGGTCGCATATATCTCCACCAGCAAAGATCCACACGAGGACTCCCCAAAAGCAATTACCGACCTATCCCTTTGCGAATTCATCAAAGCAGGCTATATAATTTCATCCGAACCAATCAAAGAAGCCCGAAAAGGAGCCTCGAGGTGAAAAGTTAATGCAGCGCCTGAATCAGTTATACCAACGAAGGCGGCGCACGCTCCTATAGATTAAGTTTCGGCGCGCGCTCGAATGCGGAATGAGAGCCGCAGCCGCGGTAGCAGCGGCACACGACCACAGCTGTCTCCGGCATCGAGACAATTTCGCAACGAACGGAGAGCAGGACACGTGGGAAATGTACGTGCAGAGCTGCGTGCACGCGAGAATCCAATATTCAGGCGGCCGTGTCACGCGCCGATACACGTGTTTCCTTGTGTTTGTGCCGGTATATGTGCACCTCTGCAAGTGCGCGAGTGTGTGAGTATGCATGCTTGTGTGTTTCTATGTATATGTAAAAAGGCTTTTCTTTGCGATGCGGCTCTTGTCTTGTAATTGCCTTTGCAAGCTTAATCAACGCGTTGCGCGAATGTAAAAGAGTTGAAAGTAGTGCTTTCAAAAGCAAATTACGAATGAGAATGCGAGCTGGATGCGGGTGACTACTTTTGACGAGACGCGCGCTCGGGGTGTGTTATAATTAAGTATTCCGTGTGCAAAGCGAATATAGCGATTCTAGGGAAATTTAAACGCATTAATTAGCGCTATTAAAGGGGAATTTTTGATCATTCGTATAATCATTTAAGAATTCCATTTAAAAGATTATCGCGATCAAATTTTTAAATCTGATTAAAATGCGTGAATGTGGAAATATATTAACTTTCGAAATTGGAATGGATTCAAAACATTTAATCAGGTTAAAAGATAGCAACAAGTCTTATACCCAATTTGAGTTAAAAATCAGAGCGCACAGCATTAGAATTAAAAAAAAAATCAAGATCTCTTTCGTAACACCGGATAAAATTTATGTACTTTAATTAAGCAATTTGAAAAAAGAAATCCTTCCAAAATTCCATTCCAAAAATCGTAAAATCGTAATTTACATTCTAGATACATAACAAAATCGTGACCGAGCACTCCGCAACGCAGTTAACCAACTTTGATAGAGCGGATATTTCGCTAAAATCGTTGCGCGCGCTGGCTGCTAACTTCTGCTTATTGACTTTCATCGCGGACATATATCCAGCTTAAAATCATCTCGCCAGCTACGTAATCCAATCCGCTCCGCTCGACTTTTCACAATCCCCGAAATCAGCGAGTCCAACTCGCTCGCTTCTCTATCTCTCGCACGCGATTTTCGAGACGTAAAAAAGCCGCGTCTAATGCAGCTTCGCGCAAGCCACTTGGTGAAAAACCACCTGCGTCACCGCGTCTCTTTTCGCACTTCGCTGCGAAAACGGTCCATGTATACAAATTCGCTAAGGCCGCACCGCTGCATTATGCAGGTCAAACTTAATTTTCCAAGTTTTTGCGCCCTCGCCGTGCGCTCGGCGCTAAGTCAGAATCGATGGAAACTAGGCTAACCCAATTAGCCGGGACAAAAGCTCTCGGAGAATGTGCAGCACTGCCTTCGGCTTGCTGTATATATATATATATATATCGAATACACGTAGGTGTTGGAGTGCTGGTTCGACAGTAAGCCGATGAGGCGTGCCGAGTTGGAAAAGACGTCGTCGCGGATTCCGGCTCAGCGCGCTCCGAGAGGGATTAGAGCTTCGCGCGCTCGAGCTCGGGTAAGACGATGCGTTAGCTCGGAAACTTGTGTACGTACGTTGTTACACGCGCGAGTTTCTTGGGTTAATTATTTGGCCCGGGAGCGCGCGGGAGGCTGCGACTTGGGCTTAGCAGGGAAATTTTAGTTGAATTAAGCGCAGGTGCGAGAAACACGGCTGAGAGGAGGCTGACGTAGGCAAACAGCAGCGACGACAAATTGCGAGCGACCTGCAGAGCGCTGATTGCCACGCGCGCCTCGTGATTCCGGGCTGTAGCTGTGGGGGTGTGAGCCTATTGGTTGCACTCGGCGTGAAATTACTTTTGCCGGCGAGTGGAGAGAAATTAAAAGAGGGTGGAGCGGCGGATTTGGGTTTGGGGAAAAATTAGGTTGTTGATTGGATAAGGGCTGTAGCTAGTGGTTGGAAAATTAAAATAAGGGAAGTTTTGAAAAAAGTAAGTTTTGTAACAGATTTTACAAGAGCTTGAAGAGTAAGAGTAATAGTTGACTTAGTTAGGAGTTGACTGTTTTGATGTAATGAAGTTGATTTTACTATTTAAATGCATTTGTAATTTGAAAACAGTATCAAGGATCGCAATCACGTTATTAATCTCACTTCTGTAATCAAATCCCTCTGTTATACATTTGAAATAATTACAAATTGTATTATTAGAGGTTTCAATAGTTATGAATATATTGTAATAATTGCAAGCTTTTGATTAGCTTTTTAATCAAGGTTATTATTGACAATATAATTTTCTAATTTGTTATGAATCTCATACATTTGTAGTAAAACAAATTTAAACATTTTTTTTTAAACCACTTTAAAATAGTTTAAACGTCATTAGTGTTTCTCGGTCATTACGCATTCTGCAAGAGTCATATTAGTCTCAACCCACGCTTCTAATTAGAAAAAATTTTACTGCTCCATTGTTAATTGATTCCGTTTGTGTCTCCTTGGATCTATTCTTGTTCCGTAATCTTGACTTTGGCTATTGTTTTTGAAGCTTACCTGTTAAATTATTCCGTTTATCTCTATCCGCAGCTTTTACGAGCGCAAAGATGCTGTTATACAAATGAGAGAGAAAAAACTTAATTCTAACCGCGAGCTTGCTTTAACGGCTTTAATTGTTCGAACTTCTTTTCAAGTGCTCTTGTTATATCCCAAAGGCTTACAAGTCTTAATGGTTTTTATGCAGAGTCACGCTTTCAACTGGCTTATTGGAATTAAGATGGTTTTTTAAGTACTCGAAATCGCTTCGCTTTATCAAAAAACGTGCCAATATTCGACTAGGCTTTTTAAAAGTATAGGCTTTTTTACTTATCTATTTGAAAGAAGTCTGATCGCTATTATGGAAATCTAATTTTTAAGTAATTACAAAATTTTTATTTTATGGCTTTATGTATATTAAAACTTTTGTTTCGCTACAATGACTATTTCTTAATTCTTAAATAAATCAAAACATCAAAACGTCAAAACCAAACATAAAATTTGGTGAAGCAAAACAATTACTAAATAAATTTTTATCAAATGTTCATTTATAACATAATTGATTGCTCGATTCGAAATGCAGCCAATCCATTAACTTCCGCATTATCGTCGATCTCGCTTTCGTCGAGTTAAAAAGCAATTACCAGTGTTTAAGGAAAAAAAGCTTCCGCAATCTTTAGTTCTCTTTTAAGGAAGTGAGATTTTCACAAATTGTCAAGTGCAAATTCTTACTATAAAGAAATAAATTGTCACTCATAAAACCAATTCTTTAAAGTTTGATGAAAAAGAAATTTGTAATAATTGATAGAGTAATTATTTTCTTCATTTCACTATTTGTACATCTTTTATGTGTATATTAAAATTAAATTAAATCATGCTATGGTATATTACAGTAAGTAAATTGAATTTTAATAGTACATTTTGATAGGGGTGTGGAAGTAATTATTTACCTAATGAGACATTTTTTATTCTGACGATACGAGGATGAAAAGTTTCACGAGGTAAATAAGCGGCTAAAATAATTAATAACTAATAATGCAGTGCGTTTTAAAGAACATTTAGTAAGATGATAGGTCTGTCATACCCAACAATTTTAAAATAATTAAAAACAATGAACTTACAGTGCGTTAGCATACTTTAGGAGTCATACTTTATAAGCATAACGAAAGCATTATCCCAACTTTTAATACTACTATATGCAAATTCGCTCCTTAACTTAACGAAATTACACCTTTGGTGCCCTATTATGAAACGAATAAAAATAGATTTCCGCACATGCGCAGCAGCAGCCAAAGCCGACACAACAACAGCGAAAAGATTGCTAATAAAGCTCCCAACTACTGATCTAAATCTATTATCGGTCGGCAACTTTCCGGCAAAAGATGGAAGCAAGCTTCAGAAGCGCGCCCCTTATATACCCAAGGCGCTCTCGCTCGAAACAAGTAAACTTCGAGCTTACCGAGAAGGGCCGGGCTTTACGGAGCTTTAAAGCTCGTTCGATTTACCATAAGCTCGTCGCGCAAAATTGTCTTAATAAAGCCGCCGCCAGCATTGGCGTCTGATCGAGTTTCTCGCGCGGTAAGAAGACTAGTTATCCCTTTCTCTCTCGTGCAAGAGAGGGAGAGAGTGTATATAGCGGCGATGGCTTTGGAAGTGAAGCCCGAGAGCGCCGAGGCTCGTGATTGAGTTGTGAGGAGTAACTATACGGTAGGCTGGCTGCGGCTGTGTAGCGGTATTGGCGGTGGCTGTAAGCTGTTTTATGTCTATTGTGATCGATCGAGATGGAGGATTTTCGTTGGATTTGGGATCGCTGAGCTGAAGTAGTCCGCTGGATTAAGGATGTTGATTGGTTTGTTTGGGAAAACGTCGATTGTAAAAATTTAGATTGTTTTGATAAAAATTATTGTAGAGGAAAGGGGGCTAGTTTACGTACTATTAATGTTTTTATTTTATTTCTATCTTCGCAGAAAATTAGATTTATGTCTGATAATCATTACGTATATATTAACGGCTTACCTGCAGAATATCAAATATTACCAAATACTACAAAGATGCATCATTTATAATTTTTGCTGTTGTTGAAGTCGATACTTCATTTACACTTTTAAATATAATTCAATCCATATAAATTTATAATTTTTCGAAGAAATTAAAAAATCGAGTCCATTCGATTTATGCATAAAAAGTGCAAACAGTGATTTTACTGTGATTTTTAGGTCAAATCTCGTTTTCTTTTTTAACTTATTGATTATTATATTTTATATTTATATTATATCGTACCCAATAAGTATTATAAAATGCAATAAACATCTTTTAGATACTCACCTTCTACTACACAAATTTTGAATGAAAACTTTTTGCCAGTAGCTCTGAAATATGTAAATGGAAACTGCAATAATACAATTTTCCATAAAATTGTATGTTAAATTTCTGAAAATGAAAGTTTAAATATTTTTCCTCACAGATTTTTAAGCCTCGCAAAATTTCACAGTGATATTCTAGACCTTCATTTAAATATACATAAAATTTCATTAAAATCTATTTATTAATTCTTGACCAGATAAACTCCTTTAAATAGTTCATTATGTATTGAACTTTAAATAAGTTTTTCATCAATGTAACATTTTTTATTAAATGTAACGATAATTTAACTTCTAATCAGGCTTGTAAAGTGAACATTAGATCATGGAGATTAATTTTAAAGTGTTCCAATATCAAGTAAACTATATCTTAAAAAATAAAAAAATCCTTAATTCCCTATAACTATCAAGAAGCAACCTCGCTAATCCCCCTCCTCAATTCCAACGATAACATTCAAGCCTTAATTAATCACCAGCACAAGCCGCACTTCTAATTCAGAACCCAATACAAAGCTCCCATTTACTCCAACAACCGACCAATTGGCTCTGAAATTCCATTTCTGCACTCCAGCCCCTCCCCCAATAAAGCCGAAACCAGCCCCGAATGCAACAAGCGCTCGCTGGGCCGCGTGAATTCAAGCTCGCGAAGCAAACACAATAACCCAGCGCGACCTTTAAGGAATATATTCCAGCAGCCGCGCCGCCCTATACACACCGAAGCTCCCAGCTGGCTGCTATCTACCAGCGCCCAGGCTCCATCTCTGGCGCCGACAGATATCGCAGATTAAATTTCCTTCTGCCGTGCGCTTCGTTAGAGTGCTGCAGCTCGCCGCGAGAATCGATGGCATTTAGATTCGCGCGAATTTCGATTTGATTACGGCAGCGCGCCCTTAGGGATGCAGCTGCCACGGAGGCTTCCGCTTTTGTGCTATCGTTGCGCGCTGCATAGCGCGTAAGGTTGGGTTGGTGGGGAAGGGGAGCGTAAATTGGATTGGTGGATTTTTGTTTTACCTTTTTTTGCTTGGTTTGAGGAGAGATCTGGTGTAATTTGAAAGCGTAATGGAAAATGGTATGAAAACGTTTACCTTCACTTAGGAAGTATAATGTAAGCGGAAATTTTGCTTTTGGTTATTTAACGGCACCATGAGAGCGACCCATTAACCCATTTTCCAAAACACTTAAAATAGTATAAATTCAGGTTTTCATCAAAATTTCTAAATGCACATTTTCAACATAATAAAATGCAAAAGGAAGATAGTGCATATCGGCCGAGTGAACCGCAATAAAGTCCCACCCAATCAGAAGGAGAGAGCGAAGAATTCGCGCACGTGTGTACACAAAACCCTCGTCACGCGAGTGCAAATATCGGCCTCCGACGACAATGTCGCAGGGGGATATGTATGCGTGGGAAGCCCGAGAGCGGAAGAAAGAAATCAGCGGCCACGGCTGATGTTTTCCTGAAAAATTCAGAAGGCCGGATGACGTAAATCGGGATAATGGACTTGCCCGATTTCCCCCTGGCGCATCCCCGGATCGGTCATCCAAGGCTTTTTTTTTATTTCGCTTGTGTTGGCTTTCTCGAAGTCAGCGAATTGAGTATTTGGATAAATGTGGTGGAGAAATTGCTTGGATTAAATAAGATTGAGCTTGCTTTTTAGTTGGTTTTATTAGTGTGGAGAGAGGGATAGTGCGAGATGAGATATGTCAGTTTTAATTATTTGATAAATGACGCGCGGTCTGATCAGTTTCGTCCTGTTACTACTTAATTTTAGTGGGCGTTTACAATTTGGTTCAGTGGATTCATGTAGCTTCTGGATGTGATTTTATAGTGGAAAAGCTTGGAAATAATCCACCTATTTCTATTTTTGCACTGACGCAAACAACTTTTTGTACCATTCGGCATATGAACTAATGATTCTCTGCGGTCTAATGCCTATAAATTCTGTATAAAATGTACGTTATATACGTTCCATAAAAGTTTTTAAAACTTTTAATTTTACAAATTACTTTTCCATACTTTTAAGACTCACTCTTCCTCCCACATTTCATCTTTCTTTCAGCACCCTCCCTCGCACGAAACCAAAGCAACCCTCCAAAGCCAAACCAGCTGATACAACAGCCAGACAACAAAATTCATAATTCAGCCCTCGCGCAGTCTCCTCCCGTCGATTTTTCTCCACCCATCTTTTAATAATACTCCAGCAGAGCCACCCAACCATCGGCGCTGCAGCTCAGCAAGAAAGAGAGAAAGAAGATTAATCGGACGGGATTGCACAGCTGCGTCCGATAAGAGCGACGCGCGTGCACACCGAAAGTTCTCTTATTCAATTACACAAGGAGCCAGAGTCGGGCTTCTCTCGGCCTGTACAATATAACGGGGAGCGTAAGGGAGGCAGCGGGGACAGGCCCTGGAAATAATGGGAGAGGAGATAAAGAAAAGATTGCCCGGTGGGGAAGATGGCTTTTGTCATTTCGTTTACTTTAATAATTATCGGAGGGCTTTAAACGGTAATGCGATGGGTATTTATTTCAGGGCTCTTAGTCGCTTTGTTTCAGCGACGATAATTAAATAATACTCGTCCCTCGTTAAAGACGACTCAAAGTGCATTATTATAATTATACTGAAATTATTGTTTCCTCCGCCGTCATTATTTTAACAATTCATCAACGTCTCGATAAATCCGTCTCTCTAGTCCAAAGACCTTCTAGAAACAGTAAAGTCCCAGTAGCCGAAGTCAAGAGGAGCGCCTCGCATTTATTCTCGCGAGAGCTCGGGGCGCACTATATAGCTAACGAACGAAATATATATACAGGCAAAATTTCAGACTAGCCAGCGGCGCATGAACTTTCGGCTGAGCTTGACGTACACGCGGCGCGCCGGGGATGTAGGCTAATCAGAGATTTACAGAGTTACCGCTCGAGTTTCAACCTTTCTCTCCGCACACACAATTATTCCGCGTTTCATTTTCATGCGAGCCAGCGGAGATAGTTTTCGAGACTGATGCGAGCGCTGTTTCGAGGAAGAGAGATATATATTCGCGGGAGCGTCGAGATGTCGCGATAATAATGGGCGTTTTCCGCGGAGGTGCTTTTTGGAATTGCGGTGGAATTGTTTTGTGGGATTGTGGGACGTTACGTTGTTTAAATATTGCAATTTCTGGTTATTTAGTTTCTACTGTTTGTTATGGGAATTGTGTAATTGAATTTTTAATTGAACGGAGCTTGTCTATCTTCTTGTACCGTTTTTTTTTTTCGATGTCGATTCAACATTAACTTTATTCCTATTCTTAACTTTATAAAACCGGCTCGTTCGATTAATTAAATTTCTCAGCTACCCGAAAAGCCTCAGGTCAGCTTAAAAAAAAAGCTCAGTAACATAGGCTCAGCGCAATAACAAACACATTTGTCGACTCCATTCCGGAGCTTTATTTAATCTTCGCCAACGTCTTTCTCCAGAGCCCGAAACCCTCGTCGCTCGTAATTCTTTCATACTTTCGGTCCACTTAATTTTCTCGCGAAAGCCCGGGCCCAGCCTTTGTGTATATTTTCTCCCTGACCGAATGGAATTCTTAAAGCCGAAAAGAGCTTGTCTGTTATGTAAAGAGGATGTAAATATTAGTGGAAAAGTATAAGGCGTAGGCGGCTCGCTGGCGTGCACGGACAAGTGGATCGAGTCGGAGGGAAAAAGGGGGTCGAGACGGAAAGGTCCTCGACGCGTCCTTTGCAAATTTCGAGAAATGTATGCTTTAAGGAGTGGAGAATGCGAGGGGCAAAAATAACTTTTATTTGATATTTGTAGAGAGATAATGCTTGGAGATTTTTATTGTTCTTTGGGAGTATTTATTGCGCTGATTGCTTTCTTGAACTTGAAAATGGCTAGTTTTATTTAGGGATTGAATCATTTGTATTGGATCGTCGGACGCAATTTACATTTGCTACTGTATCAATATCGGAGTTGTATTTTTAAAACAATTGATACTCTACCTTATGCACGCCTTAACTATATAAAAATGAATTTCACCTCTTAACACGTCAATCACTTCCATCATTTATCTATATCCAAAACTCTCTTCCACAAAAATTCGTCTCCTTCCAGGCGTTAAAACCGACCCACAAAGATAGGAGCCAGCCTCGTGGCAATCAAGCGCAAAACCAATGAATAATCCAGGAAAACTTCAGCCACGATAATGCGTTTAACGAAACGTGGGTGCCGGCAGCTTGCATGCCCCGAAAAGTAGACAGTGATAAAAGGCCGACGAGGGGGGGAAGCAAAAAAGAGAAGCGAGAATGAGATAAGAAGCCGTGGCAAGCGGCGCTCGTTATTTTTTCAGCGTTCAACTCCCCATTGTGCTACTTTTCGACCCTAAAAGCCGATTCCACGATTGTTGCGCTCTTGCCCGAGCTGGATACTATTCTCGCCTCTTAGAGCTCGGCGATTTCGGTTAGAGGAGCGTGCATATTTCGCGTCGAGTGGATAGAGGTATAGAAATTTTTAAAAGTATGCGAGGAATTTGTGAAAGATTTAGTCGAGTTGCATAGAGCTGTGAGAGAAATAGTGTTTTTTAAGCTTTAAGATAGAGAATGAAAAACATGAAGTGGATTTTGAATCTATTTTTTTTTCTTTTTTTTTTGTTGGAAATGTTTAGTTTTGTTCAAGAATAATGTATTAATCAAGATGCTCGCACATTCAAGGAGAAACCAGAGTGTGCGGGAAAGGAATTTCAACGAGGTTTTGAGGGTAGATTTCTGACACCGAAAAATAATGTCCTTTTTTCCGAGGTAAAAGCTATCTATTCTGAAATATGTATTATTCTCTTTTTTAATATGATATCTCATTCGGTGATAAACTTATAAATATCTGTGCTGTATATACTAGAAAAGATGACAATAAAACTAGGTAGCAGAAAATCGCAATTTACGGTTTGGTTCCTTAGAAATATTGATTTTTTTAAGTTATAAGCAATCGAACATAGCATAAAAAAGTTAATCAATTCTTCGGAAAATAATCGTTAAAATAGAAAACAATTTTTAATAATTTTCTTGAAAGTTATAAGCAATTAAAAAAAAAATTGACGTAATTTTTGTTTTATTTAATTTTATTGTCTTCTTATCTACTTTCTGTAACAGAAATATTTAAAATGTTTTGCCAATCAATGAGATATTTGTTAAATAACAAATAACAAATATGAATATATGATATTATAGACCCTTCACTTGTAGGCGTCAAAAACCAACTTTGAAAACCTCAATGAAATCTCATCTTACTCCTCTTTGTTAGATCTTTGCTCGACAGCAATACCAATACCGCCCATATAAATATCACCTCCACGCAAAAAATAAACATTTCCTCACTCACCCGACATTATTAATAGACTCGTTCAATAAAAGCATCAAACTCAACTTAGCGCAGCATCCCTCAATTTTCTCCAAACTCTCCCCCATCCTGAATCTGTCCGCTTCTACATCAACATAAACCCACCTACGCAATCGCCTCTCATTCACCATTCATCCAATCTTTCCTCCAAGCCACATTCCCCGCCTATCTCTAGCTTATTGCAGCGATCGTCCTAACGGCCATATTCATAAAACGTCATCAGCAGACGAGGAACGAATCAATTTCTGGGATTCGCCGAAAAAGATTGGCGCGTTATCGCCCCGGGGAGGCAGGAACAGTGACCGATGGTGCGCGGCGACTCGCGTATTAATTCTCTCGCTTCTTCTTTCGCTTTCTGCTCAGGAAGCCGGCTGATATATCCCTCGACTTTTCCGGCCGTCTGCATTCGTGAGATGGATCCGTTGAGGAGAACGGCTTTATCGCGGCGAAGGCTGGGAGATGCGGAAATTGTTGGGTTTGATGGGTGGATTTGATGGGTTTGTTTGATTTTTTCTTCTTTTTGGGTATTATTATTGTGAATTTAGTTAAAGCTGTTTGATTAGTAAAATGATTGGTTTAAAAGATTGAATAATAATTTACGGCAAAAATGTTTTTAAATGTTTATTATTAAATCTAATATATTTGATAAAAACAGTTACTATTTTTTACCTTTTATGCAAAAATCAGCTCTTTCTTAGTAAATAAATAAATATTCTATAAACATTAAAAAAATTAACAAGCAACTATATATCTTATACGACAACATCTCAGCGAGTCAAGCTTTCAGAAACAATGACTCGCAAATTCATCGCACCGGAGCCAAAATTAATTGGATTAAAGTTTCCCCTACGCTTCCTTGTCGAATAGCGCGAAGGCTGCTCTTTGTATTAAGGAAAAAGCCTTTTCGCCATCGATGCACGCGCGGGGAAAACGAAAACGAGGATCTCGAAACGAACATACGCTTATAAGAGTCTCATCGCACCCTGCTTCCTTTAATTTAACCTACTTTTTACCGTGTACACACTCAGCTTGTTTACTTTCGTAAAATAATCTCTTCCTTTTATTTCATGAATTGCGCCGCGCAGGAGTGATGTGTAATTGAATTTTGTAAACTAGGTAACCATTTGGAAAATAATGAAGTGCACTAAAGCTTCCGTTATAACTGAATTTCTGGATTTTAATGTTAATGATTTCATCAAATTATTACCTTGAAATTAGATTAAGCGTTTGAAATTTAAATTTATGACTAATTTCATTTTATTAAATATTACATTCAAAATTTATTTTTATTAAATTCAACTAAAAAGTCGTTAAAATATTATCTTTACATTATATTCCTCATATAACTACTCATAAAAGACCTTTAATAAATTTAAAATTTAAAAAATCAATAAGATAACTAATACCGTTAAAAGTACTATTAAACACTCACCATTTCATTACAATCATTAAGATTGAAAAATGTAATCACAAATTCCATTACTACACGCGAAAGACAAGTCCATAAAATGCACTTAAACTCAACCTACACCCAAGCACCTCACCAAACAAAATCACGCCCCACACTCCTCCGTCTCTTCCCTTTTTTCCGCGACCCTCCCATATACAACCGCGCCACGTAGAACGCGCGCAAACACAATCGTGCAATAAGCCACCTTCATTTGTTCACTGCAGCTAAAGCGCAGAGAGCACTTCAACAAGACGCTATATCTATTTGCGAGCTCGCGCAGGCTGTATACATATTTCTAGCTTGAAGACTTACAAAAGTAAAGCTGCGCGCAGGTGCTCGATAAAGGATTACGCGCGCGACGGGCTAACGAGGCCGCGCAAACCGAGAGTCTATTTGTCGTGTGCTAACATTCCGGAGAATTCTTTTTTTTTTTTTGCTGTGCGTCAGCGCGCTTTTTTCTGGTCTAATCGCGAGCACGCGGATGTGGTGGTAGTTGAGTTAGGGTGATTTTTATTGTTGGCTTGTTGCGATATAGAGTTTAGAGATCAGTTTTTACAGAAAAATGATATTGTTGAGTAAGATAGATTTGATAAGTAAGGGAAATAGTTATTTTTTTGGATTAATGTTATTTATTTTCTTGCTGAGAAAGCTTTGAGGCAGTGAAAAAATAACTTTTTCTTTAAAACTTTGTGGGTCATATTTTGTCTGTCTGTGCGTGCGTGTGTGTGCGTGTGTACGTACACGCGGATGTAAGATTCTTTTATTTTTAGGATTAGTAATTTATACATCATATAATTAAATCTAATTGTATGACTTTGAAAGAGCTTAAAATTATCAATATTTTATCCCAAGAAATTTCCAAATTGATTTAGTCGTTTTTTTAGAACACTTTAAATTTTTGGCTTTAAATATTTATTTTTGTCAAGCAAAAATTCATTTTCCAAAATCTTTTTTCTATAATCTACAATAGCCAGAGTAAATTTGCATTAATCTAATATAAAATTTTGCAGAGAGATAGTTTTTTATTACATTTTAGATGAGTTTTTCATATACCTTAATTGCGGTCTAATAAATTTATAAATATTTGAGATTTATACTTCAAAAAAGGATCGATCTTTTGTGAACTGTAAGAATCAGCTTCATAATTTCAAAAAAATGAAAAATAATACAAAGCTTTTTAGTTTTACATCAACTTTTTTGAGCAAATGTATGACAGCTTATAAAAATGAATTTTCCAATCATTTTGCAATAAGAATTAACAATTCTTTTAATTCTTTTTATTTTTTAAAGTAATGATTAAATTAAATTTCAAAAAGTTAAGTGTCGATGAATTGGTAGCGGTTTTTCATATTGTTTTATACAAAATCAAAATTGAAATTATATTTATTATTTATATGCATTTATTATTTGCATGATTATAAGTACTCCGTATTTGCGATAAAAATAAAATAATAAAATTTATATCACACATAAAATAATTTATATTGACACTGCTTACGACATTTTCGTCGAAAAAACAATTTCAAAATTATATGTACAAAATTAATATTTTAATAAAAGTGCAAATTTAATAATTTATATGTAACTCGCGTACTTATATAAATTGAAATTCAGTAATAACATCAAACATACAGTTAATGGCGTTATTCAGTATTTTGAGATGTATTAAATGTAATATAAAAAAACTACTTATACCTTTTTTTTTAAAGGCACGCGTGAAATAAATTTTCAAAGAACAAAGTAATTAATTTACATGTATCCTTATTTCCTGCTTGATTAATTAATCTCTGCTTCTGAGAACAATTATATCAAATTACTAAGTGACTACCCGGGGATAAGCACGCGAAATGGCGTTGCTGTCAAGTTTTTCCGGCTTTGTAATTATTCTCTTCCCTTTGCCTTCATTCTACCTCTGAATTTCGAAGTCTACACTTAATTAAAGTGAGAATGATAAACGTTTCTAAAGTTTATTTATCGGTAATGTAGTCCAAATAATTGTTGAATTATTAAAACTGACTAAAAATACATATCATTTTCAAAATTTTAGATAGAAAATTAACTTTAGAATAAAATAAGTCTAATAAATGTCGCATGAATTTTTTTTTTGATATTTCAAAGCAGAAATAATCCCACGTCGCTTCAAACATATTTTCATAAAAATAATATTTTTCCTTCCAACATTCGCGCGCATTACCGTGCATTAAAGCTTTTCCACATATTCTCGGTGGTTGGACACGTAAAGCTCACTTCCGCAAACACACACATATTTGCCGCGAGCGAGATACTAAATATATTGGAAGAGCAACAGATTGTAATGCGAAAAAAGGGAAGATATATTGTGCCGAAAAATTGTGCTGTTAAAAAGCACGGAAGTTGAAAGTAATAGACTAAACTTCGTTCAAAACGCTCGAGTATTTTGCTTTCATTAATTTCTCCATATTTTATATTAACGATAAATAATACTTATATTTCAATAACAATTTCCGAGAAAATACTTTACACTTCTGAAAAATCGTTTCCGATAAATTCCAATTGCTTTTGATTGATTGCAAAATTAAAATACTCGTTTTTATCGACTGCTTGTTTATTAAAAGTTTATTGCAGCAAAAAATCCGAGAGAGACGAGCCTTCGATAAATCGGAGCATAAAAAAAATCAAACAACGACCTACTTCGTTACTCCTTTGATCGTTTGATTCCAAGAAAATGTAAATATTTCTCGAATAATCTCTCGCATCGCGCGCCGACGTTTAAATTTTCCATCCAATCATCCACAAACTCACGCCCAAGACTCAATAAAAAGCCTCGCCGATAATTAAGCATTCTCCTTGCAAACAAACAGATCCCTCCCAAAGAAACGTCCCAGAGACGCAAAATCGAGCTCAGCGCCAGGCGACAAGGGAATTGACAAACCTTGAAATATCGATCTGCTCGCTGAAGCTGATTTAATTGGCGAGTCTCGGTTATATACAAGGGAGAAAAGCCGGCGCTCGCGCGTTAGCCGCTGACGCGCATAAACAAAGGACGAAGTTGAAAATGCACCTTTACCGTGTCTGCATGTGTATGTTCGTGTGTGTGTGTGTGTGTGTGTGTATTGAAAGCTCGCCTATATCAGCGGAACCTCGACCCAGTGTGCAGCGTGCGGCTTTACTTTTCCTATGCGCGCGTTCCGAAAATAAACGCGCGAAATCCGAGGAAGCCGCGGGGAAAAAGAAAGTGCAGGAGAGACATTTTCCAGCCGACGGTTTTCCGACCGCCGGACTTGTTTCCTCCTCCGGGTTATGCCGGCTGAGCGAGCTTTTCTTATCAGCTACGCGGATGAAGGAGCTTCTTCGTGAGCTGCATTAAATTAAAATGGGGTGTTTTGCGTGTGAAAAGCGTTTAGCGGTGGCTGCTGCACGTTTTATCCGCGAAAGTAGTTTTTCCGTGAGGTTGAGCGGGAAGACCGAGCTTCGTGGGATATACTGGCGGGGACTAATTTGAGTTTTAATTAAATGTTTTAGCGAGACTGGGAATTGAAGGTATTTTATTTTCCAGAGGTTTTTGACGCTGCTGAAGGGATGTTTGTATATTTTATTAAGAAAGTTTGAAAGTGCCTAATGGCGAACTTTTAGCCTATTGCGAAGTTAATTTTGAATTATGCTAATCAAATGTAAAGCCGATATTTGCATTAATATTTCATAGAAAATTTATTATTAATTCAAATTCTATTGGGACAAACACGTACGGGTATATAAATTTTAACACGACCTCATTATCCACTGACTCCAGCCAGCAGATGTCTGATAAAACGGTATCCGACCCCGGCGTTAAAAAAATAAACGAAAAAACATTATTTTCATATAAAAATACAAAATCAATATAAAAAAACATCCTACAAAACCCAGCGCTCTTCGCCTCACTATAAATAAGCCACATCGCGTTCTCTTTCTCGCGCGATAAAAAACCACAATATCCAGCGTGAATATCGAAAATGCCTTCTCGAATCGCACATCGAGTCCCGACGAAATCGACCGAGTCGCGAGCAAAACGTATATAGGTATAATGCATTATTCAGAAAATCTCGACCTGAAAACGCGCGTAGGAAGCGACGGCAGAGAGAAACTCGCCGAGTGATTTCGCGAAGGAGGAACGGCTTATCGCTTGATAATCCGGCCGCTGATGGCTCCTTTTGTCGCGATTTTCCTTTGCTCTCCGGTGCGCGCGTGAGCTAGCTCGCTGAGGGGAAAGCTGGATTATAAGCGAGACGCCAAGTTTTGCGCGCGCTCTTGCTCTGGCTAAAAATAGTTTTGGGGTTGGTGATGAAGGGTTTCTTATCGGCTTGATGACTTTTGTCGAGTTGTTGTTGTTGGGCGTCGGGTAGGTTTATAATTAAGCAAGTTTGCGTTCAATTACCGTCGATCGTCTGTAATGGACGTTTTAATTTTGCATTTAGATTAAAAATTAATGTGGGAAAAATTATGGAAGATATTGTTTTTTTGTTTTTTTCTGAAAACTGATCGACTTCTACAGAGATTATAAACTGCGTTTAAGTTTAAGTTTTTCAAAGATACTTTATTGAGATCTTGATGCCAATATTTTTTCCATATGTTTTTGAAATAAAGATAAATGATTATAATTAAATATTAAATTGAATACTTAATGAAACATATTTTTCGTAAATCTCTAAACATATCTATACTAATTTCATTTAAAAATTGGGGTCAATAGATCTGTATTGAACATAATAATAAACCATAGCTCCATTGTCACCACAACAAGCACAAATCACTGCACATTCTTTTCTTCTATCTAACCTGTCAAAAATAATGTAATGGGATCCAATAAATCCTATTATACTTAGTAACGCTACCATCCAAGCAATCAGGTCGAAGATAAGACTACAATAGCCGATTGTGCCCTTGACCACTTTTCCAACCTCGTAAGACTGTCAAAAGCAAATTAGCCAGACTGTGCATCTTGAATTACGTAGCCAGGCAAGGGCGATGATTTTATGCGGCCATAAAAAGATCTAAGCCTAAAAGATCCTCATCTCATCTGACAAAGGGCTCCGTCAAACGCGTACGACAGCTTGACAGGTTTAAAAGACAGCAGCTATCCTCGAAGGATGGCCTTCGATCAGATTTAGTACTTTAGGAAGAAGACTGGCTTCGTTTTCGAAATTTTTAACGGTCTTGTCGAATCTGATCTGAGAAAATCCGCATCGATTCCTTCAACGGAAATAATACTTTTTCCCGCGCGCCATTAAAAGCAGTCGACTTTTTAACGGAGAGCAGGCTTTTGTTGTCTTATCTAGTCCATTTATCTGAGAGTAAGAGATAGAGAGAGAAAGAAAAAGAGAGAGAGAGAGAGAGCCGATCTCGCGCAATTCTTCCGATCGGAGCGAAGGAAAAAGTTTCGGTGATTTTCGTCGAATAAAGTTATATCCGCGTACCGTGAAGTCATTGACGATATCAGAAGAACAAGCCTGATGGTGGATTAATGGCACCGAACTTACGGGAAAGTACTTCAGCAGTGCGTAACGCTTTTATTTTCGTTGGAATGACGTCATTAAGAGAAGAAGGATTTTAATGGGACTTTGTGCGTTATGCGGAATTTTGGGACTTATTATAGAAACTCGGAATTAGCGTTTCCGATAATTTCTGAATTTTGAATTTACTATCTCGAGTTCTGTGTGTTTGAAACTATTTTCTGACTTAATTATGTCAGTTTTGACTTTAGATTTGAAATCACTGAGCTTAAAATTGTGCAAGGATCTAAAGCTTCGAAACTGAATGAAACCCAAACTTTTAATGTGAAATTTTCCTATTAAAGTTCGGCGTTTGATATTACAGATTTATAATTTAAGTCACAAGCTGTGGTAGTTTTTATAAAATCTATGTGGCTCACATTCACTTTGTTAATCCATTGATACTAGCTGAAGTTTTATAAAGTTATTTTAGCCATTCGAAACAAATTCTTTTATGTACTTGCTTTTACGTCACTTTCTATTAAAAAAGAAAGCTAATATTAAGAAATGAGAAAACTAATGACTCAAGCAAGTTAATACTATTCTATTTTTATATTTGAAAAAGATATAATAAAAAGTAATACGAAGTATCATCGATGCTATGCACGTCTTACCATTACCTGACTTAATCTACTTAAAGGAAATGTACTGTACTTTGATAAGTAAAATTAAATATTAAATTTATTCAAAGTATATTTAAAGTATATTCTACGATTTAAAATTTATTTAAATATGATGTTAAGTATAAAATTTACAAAACTAATAGTAAATGAACTGTTATTCAAAAATTACATTGTATCCAAGTAAGACTATAACGTATTAGAAATTAATTCCTTTACAAACCCAAACTAAACAAAGCAACAACTCTACAAATCAAACCTAACAAATCTCACACCAAACAACCACAAACGCCCGTCCCATCCATTTAAACAATAACAATCCTTTTTTCAATTCCCTCCAACATCTCCCAACCCTATCACCCCAACACAAAAAAGACGCCCATCTCAGCCGTTTCCCAGCCTCAATTCCCCGCCGTACTCCACGGAAAATCGGCGCCGCCGACAAAAAGAAAGCAGCCGCCGCTCACGCGCGAACCTCTTTCTTTTTACTACTTCCGGGTGGAGCACGTGTTTTCATTACTCGGTACCCTCCCGCTCTCTGATGCGAAATCGATGGCTCCCACGCGCGCGCCCGGGGAATCCGAATTCAGCGCGCGGCTCTTCCGGATTTTCCAGCCTTCGACGGACGTTCAATTAAATGTCTCGTTAGAGCATCGCGAGGGCAGATGATAAGAGAACGCGCGTTTGTTTAATAAAGTTGGCGCGCGGGTGGAAAGCGAAGGAAAATTGAGTAGCTGCCGCGTGGGGGGGGGGGGTGCAGAGGGAAGTATAGGCTTGTTATTCGTCACTTAGTCGAGTTTAATAAGGCTTGTTAAGCCGCTGTTTACTTTGCGAAGTGTACGCGCCCTGGCGACGGATACGCCGCTGGTGCGTGAGGAGGTTAATTGGAATTGAAGGATCGATTTTTGCTAGATTGTGGGGGGGGGGAGGGGGAGGTCTTAGATTATGCTTTTGTAAGAAATAATGAATTTTATGCATCGATAGGAGATTTATAATAGCGTATTGTTTAGTGAATCATATTTGTTTTGAGATGATTAAGTTTATTAAAAATAAATAATTTAATCCGATTATTTGAATATTATTTAAATTTAAGCACATTCGAGTAAATTCACTTTTAGGTATTTTGAATATTACTGATGAAAACATACATTGAAACTCAATAAACCGAAAATGAATATCAGAGAATAAAATTTATTTCACCCACGCACCTTCCCATTATCAATCAAACAAACACATCCAGCAGTTCCGATCGAAAAATGTATCATCATTGTCAGCACGCAATGCGCTCATCGCGCCCACACAGCCTCATCCATCCACGAAAAAGCTCACCACCGACTCACACGTACCCTGCGTATTTTTAACCGTCTCGAAATTCCGTCAAAGGTAAACATCCCTGCCGTATCGCCTAAATTCACCCTCCCCTGCCTACCCCCTTGCCCCAAAAATCTCTAAAACCTCGCCAGACTGCAATCTAAAAGAGGCCTTTTCTTTCTGTTACAGGGGCTTTGGAAAGCAGGGTTATCAGTGCCAAGGTAAGCGAGCCCGAATAAGGCGGCCCTGAAAGAGAAAAGAAACGAAAAAAAAAAGGGAAAGAGAGACACGAGCCGGCGCGCTCTCGCGTGTGTATACACACACACACACGAGAGCGCGAAGGGGTCGTGTATTCACCCACACGCGCGCAAAGTCAGCTGTGCATCTCACACGGGCCTCCTTTCTCTTCTCTCTTTTGCAGTTTGCAGCTTCGTCGTGCACAAGCGATGCCACGAGTACGTCTCGTTCACGTGCCCCGGAGCTGACAAAGGCGCCGATTCCGACGTGAGTGTCAATTTTTAATATTTCCCTGCGACGATACATTCCGCGCGCTCGTTGCGCGGGATGCAACTGCCCCCCCCCCTTTTCCTAGTCCGCTATTTTTTTAGGCGTCCCCCCGGCCGTCTTGTTTCTCTTGTATACTACTGCGAGCAACTGCGTATTTTTGCAGCCGCCTACGAGCTTTTGTCTCTCTTTCGCTCGCTCGAGTTTGCTTCAATTTTAATTAACTCTAATGGCTGGCGAGCGAGAGCTTTTTCGCTTGAATTAAATTTAGTTTGCCGGGAGGATTTGGAATATTTTTGAAGCTTTGGGAAAATTGATGAAATAAAAAAAAAATGCTTTTTTCTCAGCACGCGGTGTTTTGGAAATTGACTTTTAGATTAATTAATATTTTTAATTACTTTCGAAACTCTAGTTCTGTTTTGCCTGGCTTTTGGAATGGATGGGATAAAAGTAGATTCAATTGAAATCCTCGAAACAGAGCGGTAAAAGGATCCGAATCTTTTCTGGGAAAAACATTGTTCGCAAAGCCGATTGATGTTAAACGAATTATAAAATTTATAAAATTTTACGCTTTATTTTTCGTTTTTTCTTTTAATTTTGTCTGCTTTAACACTCGAAAGAGCTTGAAATTTGTCGTTTGAGAAGGGTCTGAAAGCACATGTTTTACCGGGTCGAAATTGTTAAGTGACGCGACAAGTTATTAGAGTTGAAAACTGTAACCCCCCTCCGTGTCAGGACGTTTTCTCGATGAAGCTTTAAGCGTATTCTTTTTAAGTGAATTGACAGAAAAACGTAAACAAAAAAGCGTTTCATTCTCATGGTTTAAAGCACTCTACAATAATTGTATTGCCCAGAACTAAATAAAGAGTTTCGAAGCTCGGCTAGTTCTTTGTTGAAGGCAGGTAACGGTAAATTTTGTTAAAAAGTTGAATTTTACTAAAAGAGTGCTTTTCATTAAGTTGAAAGCATCCTTCAACTTCTTGCTTAAGATCTGAAAGCTACGTTCGTAGAAAACATTTTTGTTTGTAGAAAACATTTGTTCGAGGTACAATGTTTAACCGCGACAAAGACATGTATTTCTAAAATACATGCATAATCTAACAAAATCATTTGATTTTATTGCAAATCTTTCTAGGTCAATAGGGAATTTGATCAAAGTTATAAAACTTTTACACAATAATAAACTTTATATAAATTTATGAAGCATATGTTCTATAGAAACTCTCGATACTTTAAAAATATTTTATTACTGAATGATATTGAAATTTTAATAAATTCATCTTCATTCCTTCCTCAATAATCAAATTTTCCGAATTTTCCAATACTGCTCACCGGGGTGAATTCGTCATAAACAAATGTTTCTAAAATTCTCTTTTATTAAAATAAAAAAATTCTTCTATCCAAAGCATTCCACCTTAGTACCTATTTTGTTTAAAAATTTCTCTTGCGCTCAAAGGAAAGTTCAAGCAAAACCAAACTAGAAAAGACGCTTTCTCAGAGTTCTCAGAAAGGTCCGTAGATCAAAAAGAATGCTTCGCTCGACCGGGCTTCCTTTGAAAAAAATAAAGCTACAGACGTAGCCGCGTTCCATTTGCCTAGAGAATGAGAAAACGAAATGACACGGAAAAGGGGAGTGTAAAAGTAGGAAAATAGGAAAAAAAAGACGGAGCAGGGTGGAAAAAGTCGGACCGTCGAGAGAGAGAGCGAGAGAGACAAAAGCTCGCAGCGGGTAGCCACCGCTGGGGCTACAGCTGTCTGGCTCCTACATTCGCATTATATAAATATAAATTTATGAATCTTTATTCTAAGCACCAGCGCACGCGATTTGGCCTAATCATTTTTGCGCTTCGTTTATACATATATATTGAATCTACTATGCGCGCTTGTTTAGATATGCGGTAGTTAAGGGGGGAAAAACGGCCGTTACGGATCGATGCTTGCGAAGGGTGACGATGTTATGATTAATTGCATTACGTTGGATAAGAAAATTGGAGCGATTTAGCGCTGTTTTTTGAGGATGAAATGAAGGTTACATGTTTTTTTTTGAAAGATCGCGATAAGATTAAAAGTACATTGCATTCTATGTTAGAGATCGAATCAGCTGAATTACAAAAACGTCGGATTTCAAAAATAACTAATTCCATTCTCAACGAGGCCTAAATACAACAGTTCCACTGCATAAAAAGTCACTTGCACGAATTCATAATTAATAAAACAAACAATGATACTTACAACAGAGAAACACATCCTTCAAAGTCGCGATACAATCGCTCAACGCCTACATTAATCCTCCGAAGGATATAAGAGCGTTTAACCTCGAAAAACACCGCTTCCGCTCGATGCCCAACGATAAGCGTCTTACACCGCTATATACTCTCACGCACATTGCCGAAAATAAAAGCTCGCTCACGCGACGTCGCGCGTGCCGGCCGTTTATCCCCCCCCCCCTCCCCCCTCTCTCCTAGAAAAGAAAAAACAAAGGAGAAGCACGTGGACCCAGCGAGCGCACGAAAGACTAACAGGTCGTCGGCTCGAGTTTTATTTCCGTGGAGGGGTCGATTTTCAAGTCGGCGTGGAGAGATTATTACTCCCACGAGGGAGATATAAAGATACGCGCTCCCACGTGTCTTTTTTTTTATACTGCCTTTTAGGAGTCGATTTGTGCCTTTTTTTTCGTTTTTTTCCCCGGCAACGGGGATTTTCGGGGGTGGTTAAAAGGGAGGCTGCGGGTTTATTTCGGGCTCGGTTTTGTTCGGTTTGAGAAAACGGGGTGGCTACTGCAGGGAGCCCTGGGACAGCGGGGGAGTTCTTTGAATGCTGCTGAGAGAGTATTTTTCGAGATTTTTTTGCTGAGTCGTTTGCGGCTTTATTTCTGTATGTGGCTTATTTTTGATGAATGGTATATTCATTAATTATAAAACGAATTTGAAAATCATAGAGACTATTTCGAATTTTTTTTCATTTGTGAAACTATTTTTTTTATATAAATCTTAAATGGAAAAATATTTTTTCGCAGTACTCAAAGAATAAAATTCTTATCAAATGGAAATAAATTTTTCCTATACTTGAGGATAAAGTTTTTTATATTTTCTTTTTTATCGATACAATATGGTGTGTGTTAGAAGCGACAGTATTGCCTTTTTTATAAGAAAAGGGATTTCGTGTGGGCTGTGAAAAGAAATTGCACGGTCTTACTAAGCACGGCCGTTTCTACTTTGAACTCAATATAGCAAAAGGGCGTATGTTTTCCAATAACTTTTCTATCATATATTTCTGAATTTTAACTTGCAAATCCACAAATTAAATATTACGAAAAAATTTAAAAACAACAATAGCATTAGTTCAATTAAACAAAAAATTATGCAATGCAAACAAGTCAAACCGCGAAAGTTTATCTTATAGAAAAAAATTCTAGCTCTCTTGCAGTTTTCTCGCAAAATCTACGTTTTCGCGAGCAAACATCCAGAATTTTTCCGCTGCTTTTAAAGATCCTCAAAGCATTTTCTTAACCCCGTGCAATTTTCTCGGTCCACTGCGCATTCATCTCTCTTCTTGTATTTTCCCTTTAATTTCTCTCCTCAGCGTTTCTCGTGCAACTACGTTCCGGGAAACATATATGCCTCCAACTTTAGAGATTCCTTACAGGGCGACCAAGAGCAAAAATACCGTCGAATTCGCCCGTCAATAAAAGAAGGCTTAATTTAGCGGGAAGAAACTTTGTAAGCGTCCGCTAAACGCTCTCTTTTATTTCCTTTCCCCTTATCGTAAATGGGGCATTCCACGTCGAGTGCTGTTAATTCATAAATTAGACTTTTTTCCCAAAAGCCATCGTCAAAGCAACAATTAATTCCAGTTTTACCCGGAAAACTACCTACGTTATACCTTCTTAAACACCGGTCAAGGTCAGCCTCTCAACAAGGCCGCGCTCCGCGCGCAAAAAAACTAATCACTCGACGCTGAAATTCCCCAGATACTTCAATACCCTCTCCCAGCGCGTACGTGACTCCTTTATTCCTCATCTTGAATTTCTTATATATTTACGATTATACACGGAAGAATGCGTGCGCGCGCGAGAGAGAAGCGAATTCCCAGCCTCTCGACGATTTTCGTATCTTTACGTTCGCGCGGCCGCGTCTGATGCATGAAAGCAAGGTCGAGCCTCCCGAGGGGGATGTGTACGTTATGAGTGCCCCCCCCCCTCCCGCTGTGTGTGTTTGTAGATATACAGACAAGTGTGTCTTCCGTATATGTGTGTCAATTTCGCTGATGTTGAATTTTTGAATGTGTCCCCGCTCGTAAAGCCCTCGACCCTTCCAGTCAATCTACGGCGCCTATCCTAAAATTAGTCCTACCTTGGGAAAGTTTTCGTTTTAAGGGAAGCTAACGCGCGCGCGCGACGGTCTATCGGGACGCTTCCTCGGGGCTCCTGAATTTCCTTATTAATATTAATAAAGCAATACGCGGGCCTCGTAATCGCTCATTTATATTCCCCCGGCCGAATTTCTCCGAGTGAACTTTTTTATTATCGCCGCGCGCGAAGATTACTTTCTTTGATGCGAGATAAATAGTCATACATATTTACCAGCTAAGTAGCGCATCGCTCATCTTTTATTCAGGCGAACTTGAATTTTTCCCTCTTCTCGCGGCGAAAGGCAATTTCATTTGCTTAATTCCGGACGCCGAGCGCGTATACGCGCGCCAACGCTAAATTTAATTTGCAGATCGCCGCGCGCGCGCGCTCGCGAAATATTTTAAGAATGCCGGCCGTTTAAAAGAACGCGGATGCAGCCAAGATGCTCGTTTCAGGTGTTCTTGAATAACAAAGTGCTATGTAAATCAAGTCGGATGTAGCGCGATTCTTTAACGGTGTAGTAAAGAAGGCACGCAAGAAAATGTAGCTTCCTTGCTTTAAAATTACTAATATACACACACATACATTGCCTCTTACATTCACCCACGCCAAGCAGCTCACGACAGGCTCAATTAACCTAACGAAACTGCGCGTATATACAGCCACGAAAGAAGGAGCCGCCTGTCAAACGCACACAGAGCCAGGGCGCGCGCTAGTCTCGTGAAAGCGCGCGCTCAGTCGCCTTGCGCGACTAATTGCCTGTTTAATGAGCCGTGAAGCCGGGCAATAATCGAGCTCGAGCGCGATCGGACTTTCGCCGAATGCGTGAACGCGCCTTGGGATTTAATCACCTTCCATTTAGCGCGCGGACGCGAGAAACGCGTTAATTCGCCGGTTAGTGTGAGGCTTGGTGATATGGGTTCTTTGGGAGGGTGTAAGGGATGCGTTGTTTGAGATTTTTTGGGTTTAGGTTGGTGGGTTTGGTTAGGGGAAAGTTAATAATTAATTGTGGGATTGTGAGTGGGAAATGACAATGCTTAGATCTTTACGAATAGGAAACAGACGTATGGCTCACTTAATTTAATCAATTAGTTTAATAAAGTTAAATTACTTAGAAAGAAAAATTTTTTATATTTTTTGTTACAATTTTGATCATTATTTTTTTGACTCTCACAGATAAAAATGAAATTGGATACTCAAGCGTAAAGTGAACGTTTAACTTCCTCAATTTTTTCCCCTCGATTCGCTCGTCCGAAAAACGTCTCAAAAATTAAATATCTAATTTCTCACTTGTCAAATTCTACTATTTTTACTAAGCAATTCAAATAGTTCACTAACTCACGTCGTTTATAAAAATACTATGGGGACTACAATTAAGCATATATTATAAAGATTTTCACTTGTTGTATTTTGATGCTTTTTTACTTTAAGAGATTCTAGGTATGATATGACATTTTTAATTAACAATATACGTATGGCAATAAATAACTTTGAATTATAAAAAACTGAAATCTTATTTTGAAATTCATGTCTGTTCCCTATGATAGCGAATGCACGCGAGAAATTCATTTTTACTAGAACAAGAAATTAAGCATCTTGTCTCAAAGAACTGCATTATTGGAAAACGGATAGGTTGAGATGAGTCCATTTTCATCCGCGACGTGGAGCTTTTTTTCTTTTTCTTTCCTGGCAGAACAATTTTCTTCAAAATCGATTCACTAAAACGTTCTTGCAATAGCTCAAGCGAAAAATTAATAGAAACTTTCTTGATATTAGTTAGAAAAAAATAATTTGTTTCATTTCAATTCATAATTAAAATATGTAACTTATAATAAAATTTAATTATAATTTAGTTAAAAGATATTGAGTTGAATAAACTTTTTAATTAAATAGATAAAAATAAAAATATAAGTCATTTTTTACGTATCGTCAATACGAAAAAAATGTAATTTTAAGTTTTTAATAATACGCCACTGTACGTTTAGCTTAGTCAGAGTGTAAAACAATTTTTCGCTTTCTATGGAAATGTAGACCTTCTCGAAGCAAGAGAAAAAAACTCATTTTTTGCAAATGCGCCTCTCGACAAAAGTTGCGTTATATAGTAGTACATTCGCTCATGTAAAGCAAAAGCAATTTCGGTCCTGTTTCGCAAATCCAGCATCGACTCCTCCAAGAAAAAAGCACGAAATTATTCGACGAGCCGTTTTGACTTTTCAATCTCCACTTTTGAGAGAAATTACAATACGTATACATATGTCAATTATTCATCTTGTCAACACTCAAAATATTATTTCTGTTTACGAAGCAGAATCATAATAAATTTCCTTAATAGTATACAAACAATTTAAAAATTATAAAGAAAATCAGCAAATTTCGCTTCACAAAAAACAATTCCTTAAAAAAAAGTCAAACCGACACCACAGAACAAACTCACCGCACCCTACCTTCACAACCTGCCTACAAACCTCCTTATTGACCAACCCTGACGTCACCCCTGACAAAACACCATTCCCCAACTCCCCAAAAAAACCTCACCTGAAAAATCCCGAAAACACCTCCGTAACAGAACCCAACTCGCGAAAGCAAATCGAGGTCCTCGCGTCCAAAGTACACACATCCATACACGATAAAACTCGGCTTCGCAACCTGCTGGCCTGGCGCCGTGCTCTCTTGACCCTTTGGCTGTGCGCGCGTCCTTGACCCTTTGTGCCTGCGCGCGCGCGCGCCTGCCAGCCTCCCACCTCCCGGCGAGCGAATTTCGCCTCAGCGCCGAGCGCTGCCGGTGAGCTGGTGCATTACACGCGGGATTAGTTTGTTGCGCGCGATATGGTAGAGCTGGTATTTTGTTGGGGATTTTGATTGGCTGTTTATTGGGGGAATGCGAGGAGCGAGAGGGTTAACGATTGGGATTGATGGTGTTGAGTTAAGGGAAAGTTGGCCGAAGCGCGTAACGGAGGATGGAATTGGGTTGATTGAGTTTGGTGAATTTTTACGGCGGATCGCGCGAATAGTAAAGTAGAGGCGGAACGATGAAAATTTTATTGTTGTCTAGTTGATTAAGCTGTTTGGCTGGGAGCAAAGTTGATTTGTATTCATGGACTCGATTCGATGAATTACTAAGCTCGATGTGTAATAAAACGAAGCTCGTTCGTCAAAGAATCATGACTCATTCCAACAATATCCGATAAATAATAAAACTTGATTAAATAGGGAATGTTGTTTTCTTAATTAAAATTTTAGGACCTCGCAAATTATGTATGATTACAAGAAGAAAAATTCGAAATTCCTCGAACGCAATCGCACATACACACCCATGCACACATATCCAAGCTTAGTTATAAAGAGTTTAGGTGACCAATTGACCTGTAATTGATTAAAATAAGATTTTTTGCTCTTACGGTAAGATCTTTTCTATATTTACTAGGGTAGTCTTGTATTTATAACTTTCTAAGTACTTTAAGTTTATAAGCAAGTAATTGTGGTAGTTACAAAATAATTTTATACTGAAGACAGAGATATTTTAGTAAAGTACAGTTTGTTACTTTAACTAATTAAGTAACTTGGTAATTGTTACAAACTGGTACACTATACTGATCAAGCCTTCTGTTTTAATACGCTACTAGCAGCAAAAATTCAAAGCCTTTAAAATCACACTAACCGAGAAAGAATCGCGCAACGACAATCATGGCGTGCTAAAAGAATCTAAACATCTCGCAAAAAAATTTAATTAAAGAAAAGCACTATGCTTACACCGACTGTTGCGCGCGCGCCCAAACGCCGCGCGAGCCGTCCAATTTAATCAAGCAATTCTGGCCAACACGCTCGAGCGGCCCAGAACGCAATAAAAGCAAACAGGTGTGCGAACACACTCACCCTAAAAAAAAAGGAAAAAACGAAAAAACAAAAACATCCGCTTCATCCTTCGACCCTTCCCAAAATCCTCAATGTATGAATGCCTCGATGAGAAAGATGCGCACGTGATGACGTAAAATACGGTATGTTGATAAACGTTGGTATGAAAAATGAACCGCAGGACACGCGGACGAAGCATCAGTTCAAGGTGCAAACGTACAACAGCCCCACCTTCTGCGACCACTGCGGTAGCCTGCTCTACGGTATCATCCACCAGGGCATGAAGTGCCAAGGTACCGAGATTGTTTGCAAACTAAAAACCGCGCCAGAGTGTTTATATTGGATGCAAATATACTTATGAATGTAATTTTACCGACTGTCGGTAAAGATCCTCGTGTGCCGTTGTGTATGTCGCTTTGTTTTTTTTTTTACTTTTCTCCCGATTTTTCTTTGTCTCTGTGATCTGTCTATACTGATTCTATCTTTTTCCGTTTCATTGTTTCTTTACGCCTATTTCCGATCGACCTCTTCTGACCTTTCGCTCTTTCTCCCCCTCTGTTTCTAGCCTGATTTATTCACCCTCCCTTAAGATGTTCTCTGGACCCTATATAAAAGATTTTTCTTGGTTCGTGTTTCTCGTCTGACTTCTTGTAATATTAATAAAATGTTTTTGTGTCAAAGAGATTTGAATGCTTGTATTATTATTATATATTCGTAATATTTACATGTAAAATATTTTACTACTCGATCACTTTATTACTTTTGAAACGTGTTCATTGTAAATATTCAAATTTTTGTATCTCTTCTAAAAATATTCTCGTATATCTCCCTTTTCTTGACCTTCTACTCTACATTTCAATACTGCATAAGCATAAATGTAATAAATAAGTCCAATTTTATACTTTCAAAATGCACTATTTTACATTTTCCAAGCCTCTCGAGCTCAACTCGCCAAAAAAACAATCGTTCGCCCTTAACTTCGACCACTGAAATTCCCTCGAAATTTCAAGCCCTTGCTATCTCCCACACCCAGTTCTGACACTTTCATACAGATATATATCTGATAAGTCTCGGGCCACTGTGTCCGCTCCAGCATCCAATCCTCCGCCTCTTTTCCTTCGATTCCACCCTGCTCGCCGTTTGCCCTTCCAGTCCCTGCACACATGCGTTTTTCCACTTCGCGCGAATGGTTTTCTCCGTTTTTACCCGCCATTTTCCAGTCTGCCTGAATCGGTATCTGTATAGCCTACATGTGCAACAGCCGCACCCAGTTTTATTGTCTCGGTTTTTTTTCCTTTCAGCTCGCCGTCCTAAATTTGAGCCTTAAAATTTCATTTTTGGTTTCGAGTGAAAGAGCTTGCCAAACATTTTTACGTCGTACTACATTTTCTGAAACGTATTCGATTAAAAATAAAACAATACAACTTTAACAGAAAACATATCGCTATTTTCCCTGTACGCTTCATAAAAAATTCATCCCGCCATTCCGTTCTATTAACCCTCGCTTTGCAATATTTAATCCTCCCTACGAAAATATTTTATTCATCCGAAAAGGATCGGTCTCAATCCCATCACCTACACGGCAAACCAGCCTTCAAATCCCTCCTCGATCCCCTTCAAAAGTCAATTTTCTCTCGGAAAAGCGTAAATATCCACCTGTCTTTCCCCGTCCTCCGGCGGCGCTATACGCGCGGAATAGTCGCATAATCGATATGACGGCAGGCGCGCTCGAGGTATATGCAGGTGTGCGCGCGCGTCTTTCAGCCGTACGCGCGAGCTCTGCTTTTGTGCGCGCGGATCCTCTTCGCGGGCGCAGACGTCCCGAGACATCGGAATTTATCGCCTGACGGCCTACGAGCGATCGTTAAATCCGCGGGATTATGGCCCTAGAGGAGAAATATATATCGGCCTGACGAGTGGGAAAATGTGGGAAAGGAGCGGTGCGCGGAACGGGTCGTTGACGGATTTTTGAAATATTTTTAGATGGTTTGAAATGTGTCGTTTTGATTTTTGTGGTTTGATTTTTGTAATTTCAGGGTTATATTGGGGTTGTTAACGAGTTGCAAATAAAAATTTTTTTTTATAATAATGGTTTTATTGATTTTGAACTTTGTTTTTTGTAATATTTCTCGTTTGCTGCATCGATGGAGCAGCGATTTTACGACTTGCCTTGATTGGACACAAATAAAAAACTGAATCTCTCAAACTTTTATTCTCTTAATCCATATTTTAATAATAAAAAATAAATAATAAGAAATACTTTTTTCAAAGAATGTAAACGCATGACGTATTAAACAAAATTTATTAAGCATTATTCCCAAAGAATTAAAGTAAGAAATAGCTTTTTTATCTCAAAGTAAAATGATAACTCTTTAGCTATCAAAACGTACAATTCCCCTCAAAAAAACCAAAAGAACAAAGCTCAAAAGAGCAAACACCAAATACTCGCTCACGAATCGCGCTCTCCCACTAATAAATCGAGGCAATCCGCGCGTGAAAACATCCGCCTATAAAATTCAAACGTAACTCACGCGCACTCGCAGCCCAGCCGATACAATTTCGGAAACAATTTTCGCTCGACTTATTCACATAACTCTTCGGCAAACCAGCGGGCCATGATTCACGGTTACTCCTCCCAGGGTCAACCCAAGAAGCAATACTGCAGCGTGCGTCACGTTTTTTAATTCAAGGCTGAAGCCAAGCAGTCTGCGAACGCGAGGAGAAACGTGTACACGCGAAAGGATCCGTACCCCGGAGGAAGTAGATAATAAAAATACCCGGGCTGAGATGAAAAATGGGAAAAGCCGCTGTGGTGTGTAACGAGACTTCTGATTCTTTCGCGCGCATCTCCTTTGCGGAAGGGGAAACTTTGAGATCCCGCAGACTTCGGATTTCTTAGTGTCGCGAGCTGTCTTTTATTCCTCTTTACGCGTCCCTTCCTGGAAAACTGCCTCTCGCCGTCCATCCATTTCCGCTCCTGTTTACTTCCTGACTTTATGTTTTCTTTGCTGCGTGTGCGTGCGCGCGACGTGATTTTTTTGTACCTGTGTGTGCTTTGCGTTTGATATGTACATTTTTTATCTTTTTTTTTTCCTTTTTTTTTGATAAAACGAAGGCCTTGAGTGGTGTGTCGTGCTGTATCTATATTTTTATATTGCCCTGAAAGTTTTTCTTTCTGTACATATTGATATTGTATTTTTTGTAAATATGTAAATATCTGTGAGGCTTTGTTATAACAACTAACTTTAAAACGAGTTTTCTAAATGATGCCGCGAGCTCTGACGACATTTTAATGACACGTCTGAGCCGCGATGCGATGAACTGATTAAAATGACTCTTTCGATCGAGACGGCACGCACGTTCGATTCATCTATATTTAAACGCAATATAGCATCGGCGTCTTGTTTTTTTTTTTTTTCAGATTGTTTGTGTAAACATCAGCCAGCGACGGTCGTGCCGGCTCGATTCCGAAATTGCAGCACTGTTTTGCATTGCTTTTTAACAAGAAACGACTCTAAAATGCCAATAAAATGGAACTCTAAACTGTTATTAAAAACAATAACGAGGCATCGTTAAAATTGAATTTACATTTCGAATAATGAGCGTTCCCACATCTGTATACTCTCTCTATGTGTGTGTACATACATCACTCTGTGTACCTTTTTATCTCTGTCTTTCTCTCTCGTAAATCGTTGTCTCTCTGACGTTATTTTTTTCTCTCGATGCTCTCTCACTCTCTCCTCCACGTGTATTTTTTTTTTATCGACTGTACATAAAACTTTTCATTGCCCATTACTTACCTCTATGTCGCTCTCTATATGTACATACGTACCTGGATACTTTTTTCCGAACGGATAACAAAAAATTTATACACCGTTCCGCATTTCCATTTTGCTGATTTGTCTATATCCTTTAGTCTGGTTTTCTCTGTTTTTTCCCTCTTTTTCCGTTTTAGCTCGAGCTTCGAGCGCGGTTTCGATGTTTATGGTTGCCTTTTTTTTTATAATTAATTATTTATATTCGATAATTCCACTCGTCGTTTTTATACCCTGTATTCCTCTTTACGCACAGACCGTACCCCCGTTCTATATTTCCATGTTATGTATTTTTGCGTAAATATACTTTTGTACGTTAATGTACTTTTGCCCCTTTTTGAGCACGTTCCATTTTTGTCATTTTTACTCTTTTCACTACCATTTCATATAATGTTCTATATTTATACTATAACACGGAATTTTTTTTATTACTGTAGGTATATACTTTGTATTTTTAACAAATTTTCAATATATATAAAATTCAATACAGTTTTTTTTTATCTTTATGCACATATTTGTCATTTGAGCATATTTTTTACAATTAAAATTTTATTGAAATATTGATATTATTTATATTTTCTGGCTTCATTATTATCAATAACACAATTTAAAATCAATACATACATACTGATTTAACAATGAAAATAAAAAATACATTCAATTTCCAAAGTCATAACTCAACCATCGCCGATCAATTCGATAAAATTGCACAAAAGAAATTTTAACTAAAAGTACAAAAAGCGTGAAAGAAGAAAGCCGGACAAATTGAACTTACCTCGCATCAATTCACGAAAAATCACCAGACATCACTCGACTCTCTCACTCGCAAATTGTCCTCACTCCCATCCCCCGCTGAAAGGAAAAATCGTTCGACGTCAACTCAATCTTTACTGTAGCTCGCGCTGATTCACCAGCTCTTCAGCTTACCCATTCAGAATTTCATGTATGTACGGCAGCCCATGATAATCAAATCAGCGGAGCAATCGCCTCTGTCTAATCGTCTTTCATCGATGCATATCGCCCTCTCATCTCTCCCCGAAACGCTGAATTTTCAACGTCCATTTCCCGGCTGTTTTCCATTTTCCTCTTTGCTCGGCGCCGCCGCCCTTTTTTCCGGGCGCGCCGGCTATTTTTAGCGCAGTCAAATGTTTCAAATTGTCGGAGAATCCGCGAGCTTGCGAGCTTGGGGCGGAGAATTTTTTTACAGCGATTTAGCTGGAATTCCGCTGTTGATGAATTAACAGAGCATTTTTTTTCGGCGGATACTTCAGAGGAGCTTGTAATGTTTGTGGAGTACTTTTGCTCGCTGGAAAAAGTATGCTGCGCAGTTGGAATGATGTTTTTTCGCGGAAAGAGTGGAAATAAAATGATTTACCTTTTTCCCTGAAGCTCCGTCGGAGAGATGCAAAAAATTGCAGTTATTATTTTATAATGCGAACTTTATTTTTGAGACTGTATACTCAATATCTACGTAGAAAGGTAAAAAATATATAAGTTGAAGCTAATTAGGTTGAAATGTATTATGCGAGCTTATTAAAAAACTGTAGATAAAAAATAATATGCATATTTCATATCATAATTTGAAGGCATTATAATCATACTACTATGATTTTGAATTATAAAAGTAAGTTATTTTAAAATATTATTTTTCTTAATTTTATAATTTTTAAATTTACATCGAATAATCGTACCTGCTATTGGGAGAAATTGATTTGAACTTTTGACTCATGACTTTTGAGCTAATTTTCTAAAGTATAATTCTGAATTCTAGCCTTGTGTAAGACTTCAGGTCGAAAAAATAGTCTTAGATCTAAGCCACTTTAAGTACAGTGTCTTCGTTCGTGCTGTCAATTCAATTTCAATTAACTACGTAGCTAAGTGCTCTTGGAATTTTCCTCATTTTAGAGCTTTCTCGCTAATGTCGAAAAAAGGAAATAAGATGCTATCTACATTTTATTAAATAAAGGTAATTTTTTACTTTATCGATGCATTTAAATTTACATACTTTATGCATTGGGTATTAACAAACAAGTTTCAAAATGTAAATATCTCATTGATGGAATTCCATTGAATGATTAGATCAAGTTTCTGAGATCCAAACTGACTTCAAGTCAAGTACCTACTGCATATTTAAAATATTCAACATCATCTTCAAATTAATTCTGAAAGTCCTATCACGTTTCTTGAGAAGTTTGACGACATGCTCCACCATCTACTTAACGTACTTCTAATCTTCTTACAAACTACTATTAAATTTTTACGAATTACTGGCATTACGGCAATTTGTTACTTTAAGTACTCACCTAAAACCATTACGTAATACCAGAGTCATTCGAACAATAATTAAAACTTCTCGAACCAACTTCCAATGTTCCTCGAGCCAATTTTTCCATTAAATCCATTTTATACTACATCAGTCTAGTAACGATCGTCCGTCGGTTCAACGCACCTTCAATTCCACTTAAAGAACCATACAGAAAACGAGACCTCTTTGTATCTCGCGTTGCACCGAATCGCGATCCTCCGTTTCTCGCTCCTGTCGTGCGTCTTGACGCGTAATTTCTTCCTTTCTGCCGTCTCCCTGAGCGCTCCGCGCTCTAGATAAACAATGTGGAGCTTTCATTTCTCTTTCTCTCTCGGCAAATCGCTCCCTTGCTCGTAAACCGTGCGAGACAGGAGAAAGAGGAGAGCTCCGAGGAAAATACAGGTATTTCTCTCGTTCTAACTCTGCGTCTCTCTCTCCCGCGCTCGCTCTCCAGTGCGATATTACTTTCAGAGCAGCTCGCCCTTTCGGTGAGCTTTTTTCAATCGCGAGCAATTCTCTCAAAAAGTGCCCATTCTTTCGCGCTGAAAAAGCGACGCGCGAGGCTAGACTGGTTGAATTTATTCCATCGCGCGAGAACTGGCTTTTTTTTAAATGTTGCGAGAGAGATTTTATCGTCTGTTCGCGAAATTGTATTGGAGCTTTTTTCGTAGTCTCTCGTCATACGATGCGTGTTTTTGAATGTTGGAGCTTTTTTCGTGCTTTTTCGGGGTATGATGCGTGCTTTTGAATGCAGGAGGAAATAGTTGCAAATTTACGTAAAAAAGAATGTTGTTATTTAACCAACGTGTTTTGATTTCATTTCGTGATGTTGAATGTATATTTTTTGCAGATGATATAGTAAACATAGTGTAAAAATTCTTATATTCTTATCTTTCTTTTTATTAATAAAATAATTCGTAAAAAAATAATTCTTCAATCCATCTTGAAAGTAATTTTGCAGAAAAATCTTTAAACATTTAAAGAACAAATTTTTTCCTTTAATTTCTTAAAAACGATAAGTAAAGCAAAAGAAATCTACTTGCAAAACTTTCATATCTTCACAAAGAAATATTCACTCAACTGCCTCTCTCGCAGTACATTAGCGCTGTATGCACGCGCGGGGCAAAGGAAAATTGACGCAACAGAAAAGGGGCGCGCACTCTTGCGCAATAATGAAATTCGCGACTGAAATCAGCTATTCAATAACGGCAAATGAATCTCTTTTTCCCCCACTCTATCTCCAGTGCGGAGGAAAAAATATCTCTCGCTAGAAGATAAAAATTCTCTTTCGTTTGCGCTTGCTCGTAAGACAATGGGCGTTAATAAGTCTCACTTAGAAGTGGAGGACATTTTTAATGCGCGTCTTGCTATATAACACCTACGTTAATAGAATTTTCCGGGCCGTAAGTTCTTATAATAATATTAAAAGAAAACGCGAAATTACATATTTAGATAAAAAGAGTCATGGAAAGATGAGGGTCAACGGGACGTGGGGAGCGGAGATGTTTTTGGGGGTTCTGCCGAATTGTGTTTTTATTGGGGATGGTTAAGCGGCGGTCGTATTTTTTATAAGTCTTACCTTATAATGCAGATGTTGGCGTTTAAGACAAGAAGCTACTCGCTTGACTGTAATTTATTAGGTCTTGCGCATTTGAGTTTATTACCTGAGGTGTTTATTATTAAGTGTTATGGCTAAGCGCGTTAATTGCTCATGAGATAGGATTATTCATTTTAGTATGTCGAAGAAAAAGTGAGTTATATTGATGAAAAAAAGTTTTTGTGTTATTAACTTTAATACTAAATTATTCATTGCTTTCATAACTGCACTAAACAAGTTTGAAAACATATATGTATAAGCTCAAACTTTTTATTGCAAAGAATAAATAGAGAAAGTTCAGAGACGATACGTTAATCTAGCCTTTGAGAATCATAAAATAGATAAAATAAGATCAGTCTTTCATCTGTTTACTAAGTAGAAAATAGTTTGCTATGGTCAGACATCTATTGTGGAAGGTTAATTTAAAACGATGTATAATTCGATAATTCATTCAATTATGCTAATAAATTTCATAAATTTAAACGTTATTTCCATTAAAAAAACTTACAAAATTTTGAAATTTTAAAAGGTAGAACGAAGCAAAAACATACAAGAACATCATTATTTTTCAAAAGACCGAGAAATTTCCGATCACCATTAAAAAATAAAATCCAATCTTGAACAAACTCGTCGAGTCCTTAATATTCTCTCACAAGAGTTCAATAACACTTTCCATCTTCAGCCCAAAAAAATGCTCTCAAAAGAATCGCCGCTTCATCCAAAGCCAGCGCTAACGACTCACCGCGCTCATCAGCCAAACCCATCTCCTCGTCATCGCTTTCTTGTAGCAGTGGCCCTTGAAAGGGTTGGCCGAAAAACTTCCGCGTCAAGTGCGCAAAAAGCTCGGGCAAAAAGAAAAGGAAATCGAGGAGCCTGTATATATAAAGCGCGAGCGAGAATTCCGCTCATCCTCTCCTCGTTCTCGATGACCCTTTTGACGACGTTTTTTTTTTTTTGCTCCTCGACCTTTTGACGGCGCGCGCTCGGGCTCCTTTTGAGGAGACGCTCGCGGCGCGCGTCGGCCCCGAAATGAGCGATGAGAAAAACTGGGGCGAAGAGTCCAGGCCTGGTCCTCCCCCGATGAATTTGCTACGCGCGGCTGCTTGTGGCTGGATTTTTCGGAGCTTTCTTTAAGGTGGGTCTTGAGGCTTTTTTTGCGTGGGGTTGTTTGAAGCTGTTAAGGTCTGTGAAAAGATAAGTATATGCTTTTTTATGAAGATAGTGCTGAATACTGGGGTGTTGTAGTCATCGAAGGAAGATAATATAATAGCATGTTTTGATAGCTGTCATTTGTACGCTTATTACGTTAGAATTGTAGATATGAAAAGTTAACATATGTTATTTTAGCGATAAAGGGAGAATACGTATACAGTCTCAAAAATAAAAGTAACAAAATGGTTATTGTTTACTAATAAACATCACGAGTACTTTTCGAGTAAGATAAAATTATTGTTTTTTAATATTTTCATCAATAAATATTTCTACGTATTTAAATATCTATAGTGATTCAAAATGGAAACAAGAAAAATATTGGAAATTCATAAATGTATACAATTTTTTTCTCTACTCTATTTTGTATCATCCGTTTCCAACAAACTATCTATAGTAAATCAGTAGTCCAACAATAGAAATGCAACAAATTCCGTCTACTATTCTGATCACATTAAAGTCTCGTCTCCTCTGAAAACAAAAACTCAGCTAAAGTCAAGACAGCCAGAACCTTTAGCGCTGATACATCCTTAAACGGCAAACTTCGTGCTCGAGCCAACAGTATACCCGGCGCACAGCGACGATCCAAGGGACTCGCTTAATCGCAAAAACAATATTTACCCGAGCGTCGAGGCCTCTGGCAAAGTGCGTCCTCGTGGTGGGGGGACTGGTCCGACTAGATCCCACCTCTTACTACTTAAAGGACCGCTCTCAGCTTAGCTCAGCCGCACTCGGATAAACACTGCAGGTTTCTCTAACGGTGGGAGTAGCTAAAGTTCAGGTACGCGCGCGCGTAGACCAGATGGGAAGTGATTGTAGAGTTTAGCCAAGGTAATTTGCGATGCTGTGAGGGACTATTAATTTATAAAGTGGGAGTGGAAGGTTAAGGGAGAAGATTGGTGCGTTTTCGTTGAGATTAATGGAAAGATGGTTTTCTTGAATGTAGGTGTGGTTAAATCGTTAAATCTTTTCGAGAATACCGGGATAATTTGAGAGAATCGTTTAATAACAGTAGTTAAATCCGGGTACGGTAAGACTAGTGTCAGTAGATGTATTCGGATAAAATTTTCCCCTAAGAACTACCAAGCTGCTATTCGGTCATTATTCTATCTGCCGGAACGTTAATTTGAATTTTTAAATTTTTGTTAGGATAAGATTTTAAATAGAACACTGTCTCACGTTTTCTTACGACCAAACACGCCTTGACCAACAAAATTTCAAAAATACAAATGCATATTTTGGCAGATAGAATTATTATTGAGTATACGGTACAGTAATTTTTTTGAAAGATTCTGTGTATAGACATAACATTTCAGAGCATTATTTTAAAAAAAATTTTGTAGCCGTAAATACAATGGATAATTGTTCACACGTTCGTGATAAAATTAATGGCTCAGATTAAGTGGATTTGCTTTAATACTAAGTAATTTCACCGCGAATTCCATTACCGTTATTACTTCCGGCCGAAAAATTCCTCACCCATTAGAATCGGATAAATTTTACCGAGAATTGAGATTTATTACTCTCAAGCATTTTCCAAAATTTAAAACTAACAAAGACTCATAACTATATGCAAAGTAAATATATGATTCCGTTAAAGGTTATCTCTCGTGTTTGTTTTTCGGGATACCTCATTATTTTTCTATGTGCTATGTCTTCGTCTTGCTCGTGACCCGTGAAATTTGGAGTGACGCAGAACATGATTGAATATTTCTAATCGTCTCCTCGGATCGTATACATCGCAATATTTCATCGCGTTGCTGGACAACCTTGAGATACCTCAGCGTAGGACCGCAATTTCTTGATGTTCCATTTCCTGTCAAGTTTAATGATTTATCTTGTGTTTTCCAGCTTTGATATGATCGATCGCTATTAAAAAGAAGTTTCTTAATGAAATTACTTAAAGATTTATTTTTAGTATACAATTTCATAAACGATATAATTAGTAAAAACTCGCAGAACCTCGTAACATTAAGCAACTAAATTCTAATCTTTCCAAATCCACCAAAATCCGGATCCCCAAACAAAACGAACTCAACCCAAATCTCGATAGTCCCCTGCTTACACAGACCATCTGCCGGCAGCACGCCAGACCGTGGCCGATAATTAGGACATTCGATTATCGGCAATCGGCTCATCAGTCGTCCTTCGAAATCACCGCAAGCCCCTTTCCTATACGATCGCATACTCGAATCATTAATTAGGAGCAGCCGGCCGAGCATTCAGCCGTCGTCGCACGCACCACAGGACATATAGAGCTCTAACGAAATTTCACGGCTGTATTTCTGTCTCTATGTCCCGCACTCCGAACTGCCTCTTACTCGGCGATCTGTAATCGATTTCGCCGATACGCGCGAAATTCGAAAGCCGCAATCGACCGATCGGAAATTTTAGCGCAGTCGTGGCGCTTCTGTGCCCGAGCGTCGGGACGCTGTGCCCGGCTCAGGGACGGTATATAATCGGGATTTCAAGAGGTTCTATTGACGGTGCGAGCCTCAAAGCGGAGAGCGTGGGAGGTATTTAGGGGTTGAGTTGCGCCGGGATCTCCGGTTACTCGCGGCACTCGGACGCTGCCGAAGTTTGCTTGTTAAGGATGATAGTTTTGACGGAGACGAATAGATTGGTTGGGCTTCGTTGACTGGTTATTTTATTTTTACTTTTGTTTTTGTCTTTGTTGTGAGTTGTTATTGGAGGAATTTTTTAAAGATGGTAATCTTAAAATGAATATTTAGTAAATTTAATCTGAAAGGATTTTATTATTTACATTATTATTTAAGAAGATAAAGTAATCCCAGAGGATTGCTTCTCTAAATTTCAGCGTTATTCAAAATTAAAAATACAAATGAGTTAATAAGAGATTTTAATTTATATCATATAGAAATACAGCTCTATATCTGAAAATTATACAAACATTAAACGTAAATAGTAAATTTTTCAAGAATCAATTTTCAAAATTCCAGCTTTAAAGCTTACACAATCTCTCAAATTCTTGAAAAATTGCTGAACCTACAATTCACACATCTTACGCTGCATATCTCATATGCAATGCGCATATCGATAGCACATGAATCCCACGCCGCTCGCGGCGTTCGATCGCCGACGCACTTTAAGGTAAGGGTATACATCCACCTTCTCCGAGGAACATATCCACAACGACGCCCGCTACACCCACGCGCTGCCGAAAATTCGCGCTCCCCATACCGCGTAGAAAGAAATAAGCACCCATCCCGCGAGTAATTAAGTCCGACCAATAACCAAGTGGCTCTGTGTAAAACAAAAAAACGCTCCACCCGGGACGTGCCCGTCCCCTGGTGCGGCGACGACTCTTTCCAGGCCGTGAACGTGCCACACAAATGGGATGTTTTCTCGTTCCTGACGCCGACGTTCTGCGACCACTGCGGCTCGATGCTTCACGGCATCACGCAGCAGGGACTCAAGTGTTCAGGTATAATCATTGGCAAACAAAAAATTAATAAAAGAGAAAGATAGAAAAGCGACGTTATTCAAGTTATTCGGGCGTCGTTATACACACGTATACGCCATTCGTAGACGCTATACATACTGCTAGCTCTCTCTCCTATTCAACTTGTAGACTAACGAACTTAACCGATAACGAATCTCTTGGTTCGAGGTATTGTGAGAAACGGCGCGCGTATCTAGCGCGCGCCAGTGTCTCTCTGGTAGGTAAAATATGGTGCACTGAAGTTTCAAGGGGCGCGTGGTATCGATAAGGATTCCATTGTTCATTAAAATTATGCTTGATCGGCATCGGTCTGCGATAATTGTCGATATCGTAAAAAAATCGGAATCTTTGTCGCTACTCGTTATCCCCTTGATCCGCTACAATCACGCAAGAGTTTTTTTTTGTTTATTTTTGTTTTTTTTTTCCTTCATCGCGGCTCTCACGCATTCTGTACTTTATCGGTCTATCCATCTTCGAGCTGTCGACGATTCTCGTACGGATATCGCTTCATCAAGTGTGCTGGAAAGGTGCTGGCTCGACTATCTCTTCGCATCATCGAGTTTTTCGATTTTTCCGACTACAGACCCCCCCTTTGGCGTTCCGCCTGCTCTTCCGCTTTATCTTCAAAGTTTTATTATCGTTCGGCTCTTTTTTATAACACTTGAAATAATTTATTATATGCTTTTGGATGCGCTTCGATTGTATCTGAAATTGCTTTTATAAAATTTTTTAGTTTATAGACTGCTTTGATAAAATGAAATTTAACAATTTCTTAAACTATATACTTACTTATTTAAAAATAATCTTTTAAATTATAAAATGCACCTATAGATATAGTTATTTATAGTTTTTAAAAATGTTTATGATAAATATACAATATTAAAATACTTATCTGTTTGCATTTACCAAAATAGTATTAATAAATGTAATCACGTCTTGACATTCCATTTCAATTCAAACATTCTTCACCAAAGAACAAGAGCAACGATCCACTAGGCTTAGTCCAAAAGTCAAAAACTCGACGATTCGAGGTCAAGCTCATCGCAATCACCCAGTCATAAGAGAAAGCTTCAAGAGTTAGCGCAAACACACCGGACTAGCCTTCATCATCATCATCATCATCATGCCAAAAGTAGCGAAGTAAACGCACTTCCTAGCGCGCGCTTCTTTCACCCAGCCTTCGTAGTTTCAAGCATCCTCCAAGTAGTCTCGAAAAAAAAAATTCACCCAGATGAGTTTTAAAAATACATAAAAACGCGCTCACGAGTGTCCCCGGCGCGCAATCTAATTTCAGCGTATAACCCGCCAGCGCATCTATCTTTCGGATGATGAATCTCGCATCAAAATGAAGCGAGAGCGAGAGACCCTTAAATCCCGAATACGCGCGAGGATGACGTCACGACGATGAGCACGTGTCTCTCGCCACTGGGTTTCCGATGACACTCGGGCTCGTGCAATTTTGATGGATATACGCCCGCGCAACAAAATTAAATACTCGTTCGATCGGCGATACGGCGGACACGCGCATTCCTTGCACATATTTTCTGAACGGATGGCCGCCACGGTGAAATATGTCCTGTCGGGCTATCGTGAATTTCGGGTCGTTGTAATTTTCTAGCTTGAATGGCACCGAAGGGTACTTGAATGATAAATTTTCGCTGATTTAGGTCTGTTTAGTTTTGGGTTTTGATCGCGATAATTTAAACGTATTGTTAGATTCGGTTGATACAGACCTTGCCGCGTTACAATGGTAGAAATACTTTGGATTTTCTGTTGCATAAAAAGTTAACGTTAAATGAAAAAACTTTTAGTTTTCGTAAAAGCGGTTTAAAACTGCCTACCCGCCTGCTTTCTTTCATCTGCCAAAACAGTAAAAAAAAAGGCACCGCGCTGCTCTGAAACTTTTTAATCAGTAACAACCGTCGGGCAAACGAGCCACTCTCCGCGATTGTGTAAAATTTTAATTCAAAACACATACTTCGGTTTTAATTTTCCAGCTCTTCCCAGGAAGTTTACAAACTTCCAACAGAGCGGGAAAATTAAATTCGAAATATGCGCGTAACAAATCCGTCTGCGTTTGTGCGAACCGTAAAGTGGCGATAAAAAAAGTACAGCTAAACCGTGAGAAGGCTGAACTCGCCCGCATACGTGACACTTGATAAAACTTGAAAGAATTTTTATTTTAAAAAATAATTGTAAGTTTATATTTGTAGATTCAAATCGAAAAAGCTACGTAAAGCGTATTATACTTGATATAACGATAAATGTAAATTTTTTTCGCGTACGACATTTGTATATTGCTATCTTTTGCGTGTTGTCGGAAACCCAATATCTGTTATCAAACGTAAATTTTATTATTTTTTGATCATAAATTTATTTAGAGCCGGATTTATCACATGTTCAGAGATTTCTTCTTTCCTATAATCGAGTAAAAATAATCAATTAATAAAATACGAATAATAGTTTTATTTAATCGAAAATCAATCCATACAACAGTTTCGCAATCGCAATTCGAAAATATCCAATAATACACTAACAAATAAACTGTAAATAAAGCTTGCGCGTAACATATTGTTACCGTGTGTTAAATCGTTGCACTAAATACACCGAACGTCCGAATTCAAAGCAAATGAATTCTCTTGCAAAGCAATTAAGCCGCGCCTGAATAAATTTGCCTCTCTAAAATAAACGATACTTCTGGAATTTTTCTCGCAGCACCGCACGTCGCTCGATACTTAAAATTTCGCTTATACGTTTACGACACACACGACTTTTTGCGAAGATTAATTAAAGTATAACCGAAAATAAAAAAAGGCGCATCCGACCGAGCCAATAAATTCTCATTAATAAAAAGGGGCGTAAATAATAAAAATCGAGTGTACAACCGAGCGGCTTTGGCAGTGAGCCTCCAGTTATAAGCGCTCGTTAAATATTCAAAAGTTCCACGTGTGGCAAATATGAAAGCGCAATTTATCATTGTACAAAAGAAATAGTGTTGGCCGAAATTTTCGCGGTTTTCCGGTTTTATTTATACTTTGACCTCCGCTGCGTGCACAAATTATACAAAGGATACAATGGATATTGTTATACTAGTTCTATTTGACTTTTTCTGATATTGTAACTTCGTACTATACGCGTTCAAAATTATTTTACTTCTGCAATAAAAAGTTTACGTTTCACTTGACACGTACTTTTTCAAAAAATCACATTCCAAATAAAAAGACTACATAAAACGAAAATGCAAATGATCAATCCAGAATAGAAACTATTATTTCAATTACTATCACCAAGTAAATCTTTCAAACCCTTATCTTCCCGAATAGAAAATCGGCCAACGCTCGCGCATAGGGAAACGGGAGCATATCCATCCAACTCGGCCCGTCGGGGCCCATTTCGTATATTCTATAAAAGCTCGTTATGCGCGTGCGACACACCCGCATAGGGCGCTTTAATTGAATTTCCTTGAAACGTATATACACACATTTGCCCGTGCGGGAATGCCCACTGCCTAAGTACTATTAAAATCGGCGGGGGATTTCGCCTTTTTTTACGACTTACTCGCGCAAGTTTAATATTGTTAGAGCGGTACGTGTGCTTTTATAGCCGCGCGTGTGTCTGTGGTTTGGGATATTTAATCAAGGGGTGGGTTACGGATTGGAAATAGAAGCTCGCTTTTGTTTTCAGGTAGTTCGGCTTTGGTGTACTTGGTACTTTTTTTGATAAGATCGCAGAGTTCATCGGGTTTGATTCACTATGGTGATATAGTCAAAATTGATGTTTTGTTTATTATCTTTTTATTTTTAAACTTGTGATTAAAGAATTATTCTTTAAAGTTAAAAAAAAAGTTTAAAAAAGTTGTTTTGCAAGGCTGTAACTAAAAATATTATTTTTTTCTTTATTATAAAAAGGAGATTATGACGCGAGCAGTCTATTTATTCAAAAATCAATATAATAGAAAACGGTACTATTAATAAAGATCAGCTTACGGCTAATATCTTTGCATAAAATCACGAGTAATTTTCATAAAGATAATCGCTTATGTTTTAATTTAAAAGAACATAAATAAATACAATGATCTAGATATCAACAAAAAATATTCTCGACAAAATGTTATTAATAAAACACGAATATTAATAATATGTTATAAATTAATCAGGTTACCTTATCGATAGCAATTTACGTTTACCCTTGCTCTCTCACTTTAAAAATACCGGTGTAAAAAACGTAAAACATCTTTCGAAATGTAAAATGTGAAATCGTAATCCGTAAACGTTAAGATGCATTGTAACATCTCTATACACCCTTCGAATTGCCTTCGTTGAACAGTTTATTTACTAGCAACTTCATCAACCTTTACCTGAGACGCCTTTGTCACTGAATGAACGTGACTTATCGGGATCACCATTATGAAATGTCAAGGTCTTTTGGAGACGGATTTTCGTCTTTCGTTCTTTAATAAATTTTTCTAATATCAAACTTTTCCTAATAATTATGATAAAACGAACCTAATGTAAAATAATAACTATGTTATATAAAATCTCGTTAAAGAAACTGTCTGTGTGAAATCCTGATTTATGACGTGCATGCGTGTCGCATTTACTTTTTATGAGTAGAACATTCCCCTGCTGTTGTAAGTCTGACATTTTTTCATTTCATCTATGCTGTTTCTTAATACGACTATATCATGTCTTTCATACACGTGTTTCGCTGTATTTCATATTTTACGTATGCATCTACGTGTTTAGATTATCAAATTTCTTTCTTAAAAAATAATAATAAATTTCTCTTTAATATTAATCGTGTACATATTAACGTATGAAATCTTAAATATGCTAAATAAAATTTATCCATTTTTTAAAATTTATCATGATTTTTTATTTACAAATATTAATAAAATTATTTTTACACATTTGATTTTATATCAGGAATTTATTTTATATCAAAGTTTTTTTATTACAAAATGTTATGCAAGAAAATCTTTAAATTGTTTATGAAAATGGATAAAATTTATTAAGGCTACACTTTAAAACAGAATATATAAAATCAACAGATAAAATATCGTGTAGTATCATTGCTTTCACATTTTTTTTTTCATTTTTTTTTCGCCATCAAACTGCACTTGATTCATAACTGTTCAACCGTGAATCGAGTGCTCTCTACAATATTTCGTCCATGACACGAAACTAAGATACTCCGGCAAGTCGCTTTGGACCATCGACTTCAGTTAATGCTGCATTCACTACTTCTCTCTAATTACATCTTGGACATTTATTGCCATTCTAATATATTACTGATTATCTTAAATTAATTTTAATAATATTTTTAATTTAATTTTTACTTTATTTTTAACATTCGTCAATTTTTAGCAGAGGATTTTAATAAAAATATTCTAATTTTTGCATGTATATTCAATTATTTTATCAGAGAATTATATTTTATTTTTTAATTAAATTTTTTTTGGCAACTTATTTATTGGCAAACAATTTTCGTAAAATATAATACCAATATTTTATCTTAATTTTATATCGATAGAAATACAAGTTCCTGAAAGTATATATTTATCTGGTAATTAAAGCTTTGTTGTACATATAATAATATTTGTTCCAATCATAAATTTTTATAAAATTAAAAAATGTATTCACTAGATTATAGACTTCTTTTAAAAGTAAAATAACAAAACAATTATTAGATTAGATACAAATAATGAATTCAGCATTGTCCTAAATTTGTAAAAACAAAAAATGTAATAACTGTGATGTTCGCCAGTCGCGATTTGCCGGACTTCGAGTTTATGAAAAAAAAAAAAAAAAAATAAAAGACCTAGCGGGCCTTGCAGGCTCCTGACTCTTTCCAACTGTTAATCGAATGAAATGTGTGTCTGATGGGCTGCTGCAGCATGTGACATGAACGTGCACAAAAGATGCGAGGCCAGTGTACCGAATCTCTGCGGATGTGACCACACGGAAAGACGCGGACGCATCGAGCTCAACGTCCACTGCACCGGGAACAAGATGACAGTCGAAAGTAATTTGCTCTTTCTTGTTTACTATTCGTTGATTTCTTGTTTTTGTTTATTTTAAGTAATGGGTTGAATTTCGGGTTGAGTCGAGAATAAAGTACTATATGAAATACGGGAGTTAAGACAATTATTTTCTTGTTTTGCATGATCAACAAATTGATCCGCAGAAATAATATGCAGCTTTACTCCCTTGTTGTATAATGTGCTATTCTTTAAGAATAAAAGGTGATTAAATGAATAAAGTAATTATATGCTAAATAACGTAGTTTTCGCGGTTCCCTTTATCACAAATATTTTATATTATTCTATACGAGAAGCATACAAATTTGGATATTATCTTTAGTTTTTTCTAAGTACCTATCTCTAGCTTCTAGTTTCTAAAATTTGTTTTTGATAAATATTACAGTCATACAAGGAAAGAATCTCATTCCTATGGATCCAAATGGACTTTCGGATCCATATGTCAAGCTGAAGTTAATTCCGGACGGAGAAAACATAAAGAAGAAAACAAAGACAATCAAATCATCTTTAAATCCAGAATGGAACGAGACAATCATGATGTAAGTTAATTGAAAGATTCCAAAATTTTTTATATTTGTTGAGCAACAGTAAAAGTTTCAAAACTCTATTTATATCATTCAACTAACTGTTAGATGTAAACTTATATATTAAATATAGAATAAAAAAAGTCTATTCAACAAAGCTTTTACTCTAGTAAATTTATTGCATTCTAAATATGATTGTACTTAATTAACGAATGGCTCTTTCGCAAAACTATCAAAGATTGAACGATAGGTCAGTTTTTGCCGGAGGGTGCTAATTGTGAACGGAAATAAAACACAATTACGGTATGTTAGTAACAGATGAAAAAGAAGAGCTATTGTTGCGTTTTGATGATGTTAATCTTTCGTTTTTATTGTTTTAAAAATTAGATAAATTTAGTCACTAAGTAAAAAATTGTAAATTCAAGAAATAATATTATCAAGAAATTTTCTGTTAATTTGCCTTTCGATTTATATTCTTCTATTTATTTATTTCTTCATTCGATGAAAAAATTGTTCTTGACAATTTATTATTTTTTTTTATTATTAGTTTTTTCTATATTAAAAAATATATAAACTTTAAAAAATCAAAAATTGTGTACCCTAAAAAAACAATACCAACTTACCATCAACATAAATCTCCAACTATTTTCCACATATTATTAAAATCCTGCTTTTTCCCAAACCAAACAGCGATCTGAAGCCCGACGACAAGGACAGGCGACTGCTAATCGAGGTCTGGGATTGGGATCGCACGTCGCGAAACGACTTTATGGGCTCCCTGTCGTTCGGCATCTCCGAGCTCATGAAAGCCCCGGCTAAGGGCTGGTTCAAGCTCCTCACCCAAGAGGAGGGCGAGTTCTACAACGTGCCGGTGCCCGAAGAGGGCGTCGACCTTGCCGAGCTTAAGACAAAAATGAGGGTAAGATCGGTATGTAGAAAGCTAGGTATAGGCTCTGCCCCGGAGTGGACCGACCGACCACACACTGGTGCTGCGCGCTCACACCACTTGCCTGGCTTGACTGGTTTGCTCCACTATACTAACGCCAGGTCGGACAATGGGGAGAGCCATTTTACTCTTTATATAACGTTTTCTCTTGAAAAAAGCAGCTTTGTTGCATTTTTAATAGAGGCGAGCCGAGTGCACCAGGCGAGCCGTTTCTTTTATTTTCCTTTTTCTAACGTTGAATTTCTTTTTTTTTCTTCCTTTGTTTGACTTGCTTTTGCATCGTAAAGGTAGTGTGAGAAGACTTAATTTATTTACTTAGGGAATGTTAGGTACATAGTGAAGTAACTACTTTTAGTTAGAAGGTATGGTGAACCTTAAAATATACAAAATTTTGCAGAAATCCGATTTATATTTTTCTTTTGAATGATCATTTTTTTTTTAATTACTTAAAAAATGGAGCGAATAATAGTATAAAATTGTGATATGAATAATTATTTTGAATAAAAATATATTTATTTTTCACCTGAGTAACTATTTAAAGTCAATATTTTATAATTATAGTGGATGAAAGTTGTTAGTTATTTGAATAGAAAGGTGTGTCTACATTATCTGGAGAAGCGCAAATTCTGAAATTTAGATTGATTTTCATTATGAATTTTCCTGTAATATTATCAAATATATCTTCCATAGCAATAATGATTAATGTACTATTAAATCTAAATTGAAATTAATAAAAAGCCGATAAAAGTGTTTATGATTCTGTAAAAGCAGTATTAAACTCAATAATTAAGAATATTAATGTAATTTTTTCTCAGTATTTAATTATTATCGCAAAATTAAACGGTAGTCGAAAACTAGGTCGAAATAGAATCGAAGTGCGGGCTGCATTATTTGATACGAGAAAACATTGAGCTCAGAGCTTAATGAAAATTGGTGACCCAGATGATGCGCATTCTCCCTTTGACAAAGTACACGACAAAATTTAAATTAGCAATTATATTACACTATGCATGGTGTAACACTTCAATTACTTTACACTTCACTACAATCAATTTATTTCTCTACTAATCACAAAATTAGAATAGCCTCTTAAAGGAATCTCACGCCTTATGAGTTGCTAATTATACTTTTATTTTCCAACACCTAAAACCTCGTAATTGTACAAATGCACTGAGACTTTCATACTGTCCAGAAATCAGCCTCGGTCACAAAGAAAGAGCCAACGAGACAAGACAAAGAGGTGCCCCACAACATGGGCAAAAGCGATCTCATCCGCGCGTCGGACTTCAACTTCTTGCAGGTCCTCGGCAAAGGCAGCTTCGGCAAGGTTGGTTTTGCGCCGCTTTCATTAACCTACTGGGGAATTCTTTCCTTGGTGGTTTTTAAAGTTTGAAACTTTGTAATTTCGCGTGCCGAAGTGTCGAAAACTTGCTTAAGTGCAATTGCGGGAAGTTTTGTAAAGATTTTATCGGGCTATTATGTATATTGTATGGGAAAATCGTTCACCGGAAGTGATGTAAGGTTAAAATTTCAAATAGCTTATTAAACATTTTTTTTATCTATCTATGCTTAAAGTTTTCAGTTTTTTTATTTTAAAGGGAGCCCTTAATCCATGCTTAAATCATATTTATACTACATTTATTTACATCGTAAAGGTTCTACTTGCCGAGAGGAAAGGTACAGACGAGCTTTACGCGATTAAGATCTTGAAGAAGGATATCATCATTCAAGATGACGACGTCGAGTGCACGATGGTAGAAAAGCGAGTACTGGCCCTGTCGAACAAACCTCCATTCCTCGTACGACTGCATTCCTGCTTCCAAACTATGGTGAGTTTATTTCAAATATATGTAATTTATTTGACACGAAAGAGTAATTTATAGAACTATCAACATATATTTAGTCTTATTAAGGTCTTATAAAATTGTCACTTTATTTACTTATTGATATAAAATACTAATTATAATAAAGGCTTATAAAGTGAAAATGTCAGATTCATTTACATCTCCATCAAATATAAACTTCAGAAACAGTAAACTTTCCGTGACCGCATTATGGCACGATAAATACATTTAGAACAATAGTTCCGTAACTAGATATAATTTCGGAATTAATCCCTTTAACTTTTCGCTTGTCACACTGTCGACACTAATTAAAATCATAATAATACCAAACAAACAAATAACAAGAATTTAACAATTCTTGTTAGAAAAGTCGTATAAAAAAATAACTATAAACACAATTTTCTTCTAAAAATCTCTTTTCTTCTTTCGCTTACTTCTTATTTTAATGTTTTTCCAAGATCGCCGCTAACTCGTAAAGATGTCAACAGTAAAAAAAATTCTACCATTACAGGACCGACTCTACTTCGTCATGGAGTACGTGAACGGCGGCGATCTTATGTTTCAAATCCAGCAGTGCGGAAAGTTCAAGGAGCCCGTAGCAGTGTAAGTATCTAAGGGTAGCTTTCCGTTGGCTTCCTCGGCAAGCGATTCTCAGCTACTCCGCGCAAGCTTACATTCAGTTGCGTCTTTTTTTGCGGCAGTTTATCCTCTTTTTGAGCTTAAAATAAGACAATAGCCTGATGGAGCTCTAAATGGCCAGGAGCAACGTAAGCTTTCGTAATTGAATTGCACTATTTTTGACCTCATTCACTTGATTTTATTTTTAGGCCGCTTCTAGAGACGAAAATAGACGGATAAAGTTGGAAGCGAGATTATCGAATTAATAAATAAGTGAATAATTGGGCTTCTCACGCTTTATATATTACTTACCAAACAACAATGACTTAATCCGAGTTATTATCCATTATAGCAATCAATGCTTCCATTCACCCCTTCATCAGCAACACCGACAAGCAATCAACAACCACCGATCCACAAGCCAGTCTTTCCCAACCAGCAAAATCTCATCAACAAACTTCCAACCTTTCCCGCCGGCCAATCCCGTCCTCGTAACCCTCTTGGAAAGCACTCCTCGAACGGCGCCGATAAAACTTTTCTCCCTCCTCCTCAGATTCTACTCGGCGGAAATAGCGATTGGCCTCTTCTTCCTGCACTCCCGGGGCATCGTCTACCGGGACCTGAAGCTCGACAACGTCCTGCTGGACCAGGACGGCCACATTAAGATCGCGGACTTCGGCATGTGCAAGGAGGGCATAACCGGCGACAAGACGACCAAGACGTTCTGCGGAACGCCGGATTACATTGCGCCCGAGGTGAGATTTCGTTCGGTCGATTCGCTGTGTTTGTATGCCCGAGCTTTGAGCTGTGCAGCCGGGTAATTTTGTCGTGCGGCTGTTTTTGAGGTGCGGGTATCGCGTTTCTGATGCGGGGGTGGGGGGTCAAAGGCGGCCGCGAGGTTTATCTTGTCGAGATCGCGGGTCGGAGATGGAATTAGTGGGAAGGAGAAGCGGAGGCTGGTGAGTTAGAGAGGGTGGGGTTGGTTGGCTCTTGGGAGGGTGGGATTTTGAGCTTGATGAAATGTTGGATCAAGAGAACGCGAGGTAGGAAATTGATTTAGGTAGGTTGTTATCGTTTAGCGAATTTCTTTTTTAGGGGGGTACAATATACGCTGAGAAGTTTTCTTTATATTTATTGAGTACTTAAATAAAAAAAAATTATTTAAAAAATTGGCTCTTACAGTGTAAGATACATGTCTTGCGTCGTCATCATCTTAAAAAATAGTCCACTTTCTGCAAGCTGTATAATTAGAAGTCGTAAATTTTATCTAAAATCAAAAATCAATATTTTTTCTCAATTGTATCTGGAATTGAAGATAAATACCAATCAAATCAGTAATAATTCGAAAAAGAATAACAGCGAGTACATAACTTTTTTTTTCTAGTCTCGGTATATCAAAATTTTTTTTTCCTTTTTTGCGAGAAATGAAATAATGCTTCTTACGTTTAATTAGCTATTACAGAACAACTTTAACAACAACAACAACAACTTTTACTACATTAATAATAGTTAATATAGTAATATTGTTTCCTCTTTATATGGTTCCAGTAGTACTCCGATTTTGCAATGTCAAAAAAATTCTTGAAAATCGAATAAAAATCTATAAATAGACATTCCCAATAAAAGGTGTCTAAAATTAATTTCAAAAAACCGTTTGAATATCACATACTTCACATTTTTACCTACTAAAGTTAAATATTTTTCATTTTTGAAATGGTTATTATTTAAATACTACCTTAAATAATTTTACACTTACAATTTACAATATATCTACACTTAAAGTGAGAGTAGTAAATATATCAAACAATCAGAAAACCTTGACAGTCCCGAAAGCAACAAATTACAAAATAAACAACAATTTTCAGATAATTTTGTATCAACCGTACGGAAAGTCCGTCGACTGGTGGGCTTACGGAGTCCTGCTCTACGAGATGCTTGTCGGTCAGCCGCCTTTCGACGGCGAAGACGAGGAAGAACTTTTTGCTGCCATTACGGACCAGAATGTCAGTTACCCCAAGGCTCTCTCCAAAGAGGCCAAAGAAGCCTGCAAAGGGGTAAGTCGTGGCTCCTACTTTTCAACTGGCTTGGAAGGCTGTTAACTTTTTAAGAAATGTCCAGAGTAACGTTGCCCGTTACGTAATTGTTCTATTTGTGCGATGTACGTGAAAAAAGTAACGATATGAATTCTGTACACGTAACCTGAATTTAAATTTGGATTAAATTAGGATGATCTTGATATCTAAAAAAAGATTTGAGGCAGTACAAATTTTACATATTTATAATACAGCTGAGATTTCTTATGAGACTCGTAAAGAGATGTGTGACAGGTAATGCTTTGCATAAAATTTCTGATCCTGATCGTAATAATCTTAACATTTAAAAAAAATTTGATTTGTAATCTTGCAATAAAGATTCAATTTTTTATTTGTAAAGTATTAGTTTTGAAATTCGAATATATCTAATACAAATTATGAAAGAAAAATAGTTATGAGAAAAATAATTAAATAAAATTCCGAGATCAAATTATAAAAAAATAATAAAAATAATCTAGATTTTTCTAAAATTTATAATTTAATTATATTCAATTATATATTTATTATTCAATTTTCAGGCTTACTGACGTAGTTATTCAAATCTGTTTTTTCAAAATTAAGTTAATACCGTTTTTGATTCATAGAAATCGTAAAGTTAACTAGACCTGTTAACAAATCCATTTTTGGAGAATTTTGTATTTTTACTTATTTATATGAAAGCCACACCAAAATAAAATATTAAATGATTAAAATAAAGTATTTTTAAGAGTATATTTAATACTTTTAGTTATACTTTAAAAAAAAATAATAGTTACTGTTGAATACATTTTTATTATTCTTTATATAGAGTTAACAATGAAAATCAAAGAACATGATAAGTCCACGTCCGATATAGTTGCAGATTTTTAATGAACATTCGTATATTTTGCTAGTTTGCAGTAAAAAAGAGTACATCTCAAGTTATGATCATGATTATATTCGTATTCAGAGCCGTAATAAATTAGCTGAGTTTTACATTTCACAATATTAGTACTACATCATAAATCTTCAAAATCTAAATTCAACCTCGAACACACTTTCGGACAACAGAACAAAACTATACAAACAGAATTTAAGCCGTAAGTCCATTCCCAGCACTTCCCTGAAAAACAAAAATACCAATTCTTCACAAACATCGACTCGATCGCTTTTCACTCCACCCATTCCCAGAGAAATCCAACTTTTCCTATCGACCGAAATATCCACTCTCTCTTCTTTCTCACGTATCGCTCGATTATATACCTGGAACTTCAGCGTTCGCCGAGATTTATTTTTACGACTCGTTCTCCTGCTCTTTCTCGGCGCGCAAAACAAAAATAGATGAATCACTAGCGCGAATCCTGGACTTTCCGGAATTAACAGATTGTTTTCTCGACGCCGGCGCTTATGCTGTTCTTGTTTATTCCAGTTCCTCACGAAGAACCCGAGCAAGAGACTGGGATGCGGCCTTCGCGGCGAGGAGGACGTGCGAAGCCACGCGTTCTTCCGGCGCATCGACTGGGACAGGATCGAGAACCGCGAGGTTCAGCCACCTTTCAAGCCAAAGATCGTAAGTTTGTTATGCGCGAGAGTTTTGTGGTTTTATTCTTTTTTTTTTTCGGGTAGAGAATTCGTGTCTTGGATTTTGCGGCTTGAGTAAATTGTTTTTGCGGGTAGACTTTGCATTAAAGATTTGTTTTCTTGATTTTTTAAGAATGAAAATACAATAAATTATTTTATTATCAAACATTAAAATAGCTGAAGAACACTTTTTAATCCATTTCAATAATACTTCAACGTAACTCAGTACAAAACAAAAATTCAAAAAAATAGAAAATTCCATTTCACAAGCAGCTCATAAAGCAAAGCAGTCACGTTCTCAAAAATCCACGATTTCCCGCATCCGTCGCGGAGAAAAGCCATTCGGCCGGCGCCTAGTCTCACTCCTGCCTCTCTCTAAAAATTGAATAATTCCTTGTAGAAACACCGAAGGGACGTGAGCAACTTCGACAAGCAGTTCACGTCGGAGAAGACGGACCTCACGCCCACGGACAAGCTCTTCATGATGAACCTCGACCAGACGGAGTTCATGGGCTTCTCGTTCCTGAACCCCGAGTACATCCAGCACATATAATGCGCTCGGCCGTAGATCCAGCGAAACTGAAGGAAAGAAAAAAAAGTCATAAAAGAAAACACTTGTGCGTCGCCAAGAAAACGTGGGCACGCGCGCGCGCGTGTAGAAAGCCGCGCGAGCTCCTCTCGAATCTCTCGTGGAGCGCGGAATGGAAAAAAGAACCGCGTTACACGCTGTATATCGTCTCTCTTTCATCGCCTTGCGTCTCACGCATAATATATACTTCATCCCTCGCTGCTCCAGCCCGTCGGGAAAAAAATGATTTCCATCTTCCTGCGCATTTCTCTCTCTCTCGTACCTCGCGTTTCTCGATATGTATACACGTGACGTGTAAAGCCGCGGAGCGGATCTACACGTTTATGAGATTTTTAGGAGGAACTTCGCGCTCTTGTTTTTTCTTACTCTCGACGATCGTTTTTCCGCTTGTGTACATTGGCAAGGAGAGAGGAAGATGGCAAGTGAGAGAGAGAAGGCAAACGTGAATTGTAACGAATTCAATCGTGGAGGTAGTAGTGTTAAATAGACCAGGGGGATTGCGCATGGCGCCGAGCGCTCGATCGATCTGTATCTCGTTCCGCCTCGTTTCCGAGGATCCTTATAGTGGAGGTTTTTTCAATGTATTTAATGAAAGAAAGAGTATATTAAAAAGTAAATTAATGAGTAAGTAAGACAGGTGAATATTATGAGTGAAATATAATATATTCGATTATCGCGCGACGTTAAATATCGCGCGGGTCGCGTTTCAATACTTTTAATCATAGCGAGGATCTTGTAATTTTTAAGTATATACATATATTGAGTCTTGGCAGCGCGAGAAAAAAAATATAACGGAGAACAGTCGAGTAGACACCGATTACACGTCTTTGATGCTGCGCATCGCCAAGCGTCAGTCTAATCTGCTATTGTATCTCGATTTACGTTGTCGTTCAGATATTTTGTTTTTTAACGATTTAGAATTGACAAAAATAAAATAATGTTTCAAAGGAGAAGAATGGACGTAAGGAGTGTGAGGTATAAGAATCTCAATGACAGTAAAGCTTTCGGCGAGTAGTAATCGTGTAGGAGTAAAGAGAAACAAAAGAGGAGAGCAAAACTGTCTTCGTTTCTTGCGTATACATAAAAAAAAAAAAATGCATTTACTTCAGTAGTCTCTACTGTCGCCTTCCAAAGTTATCTATTGAACGAGCGAATGAATATACATTATATTCTATATATATTATATATATACAGAACACATGGATACGTATATATGAATAATGTATACATCAAGTTTCTATCGATATTTCGTTAACGTTGCACCTCTCGACGGTTTCAACTTCGTAGTATCGTACATTCTATATAAATAATAATTGTAGATAAGGAGCGAGTGCGCGCGCGCGCAGGCAAAGGCATATCGATTGCCGATAATGAAGAAGAGCGCTGAGAGCAGCGGCCGAGGACTCGCGGACGACGTGCGGAATATGTGCAGCGATTAAATAAAGGAGTAGGTGTACAATGTTGCGAGATGAGCGTTGACGGTGTAGGGAGACACAAGGAAGGAGATGGAATGGAAAGGAAGAATTTTTTTTCCGAAAAACTGGGGTATCAAAATAATCGAGAGCGCGGAGAGAAAAAAAAAGTAAAACAGAAAAAAAAATAATAATACATGTGCGAATGGTCGATCTCATTTTTCTCCCTCCTTCTCTCGATCTCTTTTTCTTATTCTATTGTTTCCCGCCGAAAACGCATTCGGCCTTATTACAGTATCGTAAATACACGTTATTATTATAAAGAAAAAAACTAGCGAATGAAGAGAGAACAAACAAAAATGTATGAACATGAGGAAAGGCAACTTTTAGGTGCTTCTTTTTATACTCGTTAACACTATGGATATTACGAGGATACATATTATTATACATAAATATATACTAAATATTAATATTTAATTATAGAATTTCGATAGCCGGCTTCCAGGGAGCTAAATTGCGCGAGTTATCGATATAAGCCGCGACGGAAGTAACACGTGTATGCGAATTTATGATTAAAGCACAAAAAATATTTATCGATTATAGTCTGGTTAACATTTGATCTGGTTAGAAAGTTACGCGATATTAGATTAATGCAATAAAAGCAATTTGGAACTTCTTATTTATACAGATTTACTCGATAAATTAAACATATTTGTGTGAAGTGTACTATTTTAAAATTAAAAAAGTAAAGAGTAATTTGTAATTTAACTAGCGGTAAAGGAAATTTACGGTAATTCTTATAAAAAGGAGGAATCTCAGAGTATTTTTTATATACGTTACAGTAATATATACCAATAAGTAACTTAAGTTCAAAGCCAAATGTGTCAAATTTCCTTGAATAAATTAAAGCTTAACGCTTTCTTCCTCCAAAAAAAAACTAGTCGATGATTTTTTTTATATCAAACAGTATGTACTTCGCCAAAAAAAGAAAAAAATCATCGACACTACGTGATCCGTCGTTCACGTTTTTCTCCCATTTTCTTTTATATTTTTCTTTTACCTCGTCGCAAGATCCGTGGAAGTCCGGCTAATCAAAGTACCTACACATAGACGTAAAGGTATAGAAAAGAAATGTATAACAAAAAAGAAACTCATGAGTACGGAAGACATCGTCGTAAATACAAATACTCACGCCGAGTCCCGCCGCACGACACGAAACGCTGGTATAAATATATTGTCTTTCGACGAGATACACACGTAATTCCAAGCGCGAGTCCTGCGAACGCGCAAATAAATGGATATTGATAGATTTATGCGAAACAAAACTTACTTCTATGAATAAGGGCGAAAATAAAGTAAACAATTATAATTACCGTTGAAGGTTAAATTTTAACGCATACCTCGGCCAGATATATAAGGTGAAAATATCTATTTTAACCGATGTACGCAAAATATATGCTCGAGGAAGAATTAGAAATGTGAGGCGAAGAGTCCTTTTTTTTCTCTCTTCGGACCTGTAGCACTCGAGTCCGAATTTCTATGGACGAGCTCTTCGCGAGATGAATATTCCTTTGATTATGTTCACTCGAAAATAAACGAACGTAAATCGCGACTAATAAATGATGATAAAAAAAGAATACATTTGTCGTTTACATGTAATATGAATAATTAATTAGTTGATATATTCAGACGTAATTTGACAATCCTTGTAAATGTTTTAAGTCTGTGCTCTTTTACTGTAAATATTATTAATAATAAAAAATATTACGTGGATTGAATATTCTACATCTAATTTAAGATTGAAAAAAAGTCAAGAAAATGTCGATAAAAATTGTTGGTATAGTACAATTTAAAACATATTTTTAACAAATTAAGATCAGAATATTATTAAAGTTTATGAATTCGAAATCAAATTTATGAATATTAATAAAGTATCTTGATGATATCAGCAACATAACTACATAAATCTAGTCATCTTCGATTTTTTGTGAATATACATAACTTTTACTAAAAGTAATCGATATTCCTGTAGAAAACTCGTAAGAAAAAAAAATGAAACTTTTCAATGGAAAATACCTCTATTCATATAACTTTTTTCCAGGGCTACGAAGTACTTCGTTTGTTCCAAATGATTTTTTTAATTTTAAAGAAGATTCAAAATCTTTCTTGTAAACGTATATCTTTCAATGAAATAATAATTTTGAATAATTATGTATTGCTCATTGAAAATATGAAATATACTTAATAATCTCATTTCTGGAAATTATTGTTTTTATTTAATTCACCTTTGATATCTTAAAATCTCCCAGCCAATGTCATTGCTTTACCAAATGCCTTTTTTACAATTTTTGCATATCTCTTTTCTACGAACATAAAACTTGCCAAGTAATTTTTAAGAACAATAAGTCAGTTGTAACATTTATTAATATAATACATTTTTCAATAAAAATATATTTACAAACCACTTTATTTGTAATACAACCAAATGTGTATCTTTAGCAAGATTACGTAAAATAATTATTTAAAAAAAGTGATACAGTCGTTCTTTACAATCTAATCAAAAAATTATGCATTACAAAAAATACCAATAACATTGCCAACGTCTTCATTCAAAAGACATCTTAAAATGCATCAGCTCGAAAAATTCCACAGAATAAATAACACACTAACAACAAAAATTTGGAATAAACCAAGTCCTCCGTAGCCCCGCAACGTGCCGCCGACCCGAAATTCATTCTATACTACTCGGCACCATTTTTCAATCCCCGATCAGCGCGATCCGTCAGGCCCGGATCCCAACTTTTCGTTTTGCTCTTATTCGCGCCGACGGTGACCGATCCGCCTTTTTATCTTTCTCCGCGCGCGCGCGCGGAGGCAGCCGCCTCAGAGCCCCGTAAATTATACGTCTCGCAATTTCTCGCACTCGATAAAGCGACCTCGTCGCGCGGCTGATTTATCATTGCCAGTCACGCGGAAAGAGCGTTTGTTAATGCGACTTTTAGCGCGAAAGCTCGGACGTTTTCGCGAAGCCGAGTTTCGGGGATGAATTTTGAACGAGGGCCGATCAGCTCGGGATTTATGGCTGTGTCGGTTCGGCTTTTTCAGTTTAGACCTAACGCGAAGCCGTTCTTTTCTTTATTATTCGAAAAGCCGATGCTTCTTTTTCGGAGCGAGCAAGATTGATGGCAGCACCTGAACGCGAAATTAGACCGTCGCGCGGCGTTCAGCGAAATCTTAAATTCAAATCTGCTTTTTTCTCTCGCCTCGCTCATCAATTTATCCTCCGCTAAATCAGGGTAAAGTAAAATCCATCCCCGCGCCAGCAAGAACCAGAGCGCGCGGCAGTAAAGCGCTGAAACAATACGTACGTGTCAGCGCGATCTCTCGAAACAAACGAAAAAAAAAAACGTCTTCTTCGCGCCCTCGAAGGATTTACACGTCGCGCGTTTTAGCCGAACTTTTTACGAGGCTTCCGGCCCGCTTTACGACGCGAGCTTATATACCGAATGGACGTGCTCCGTCGTGGTTTTCCGAGCTTACTCTATCCTCGCGTTTTACTTCCTTCAGCTGATGTCCTTTTCCCTTTTCCGCGTGTGTATAGGACTGTACCAAAGTGTATATGAGAGGGGTGAAATATTTTAGGATTTTGAAATATATAAAGAAATACTCAGTCTTCCAGCGTGTACGTTAGCAAGATCGAGCTAGCACAACGGTTGACGAGTGAACGTTCAATATATTGTGTGCGTTAAGTTTTTTTCTTCGTAGGGGCTAGGCAAGTTATTGTCTATGTATGATTTAGAATTTATTGTCGAAAGATTGTAAAGTTGTTATGTAGCTTGAAATGGTTTAAGCTTTCAATTGATATAGGTAATGTTTTTAGAAAAGTGTGAGGAGCATTTCTGTTCTTTTGTACTTTGTAGTTCAATTTTGTATCTGAACTTACGGCAGTTATCGTAATCTATAAATTTCAAAGTGAATATTGAAAACGTGTAATCTTAGAAATGTAAATGCATTAAATGTTATCATTTCACGTAATATAAAAAAAATTAAGGCAACAAAAGTGAAATTTACAGTATAAAAATTATTAAATTCTTCATTATCTGATAGAAATTCGATCATTTCTCGAGCATCAATGATACGATTTTCCGATATTTTCAAGCTATTTTGGTAAAATGACTAATGTAATAAATATCTAGAAAATGTAGCGAAAAGCGTTTCATTGATAAGAGAAAAATGACTGAATTTCTACTAGAATTATTGAATCTTTTATGTAAACGTTCTTATAATAAAAATTTTAATTTATCATTTGTATTGTTGTGCTATGATCGAATTCGTAAAAACGAGTTACACAAGTCGTCTCACGGTGCTGTGACACTTTTAAAGATGAGATTGAGTCTGTCTCTCTCCATCTTTTTCCTCTCTGTAAATTTTCTCCTCAAATGATATAGTAATTGTATGAAGGCATATTAAGTCCCTAAAAAATAAGGAACTTGCACAGTATTTTTAAAATAATTTAACTGTTTTACAGTTTCAAATAAGACTAATCAGTAATAATTAGTGATTAGAAGTGTCAGAAGTATGACAAGAATTATAAAAAACTGAAAACAAATTGACAAATCTTAATTTTGTTCTATTCTTCTATGAGTAATCATTCTTAATAACCTTATAAGAGGTAATATTTAAATAAATAACGTGCGCGTTCCTTTTTTTTGTACCCAACGACCAATCCTTAGAATGTTTAAGATAAATAAAGATTCAAGGGCCTTCAAAAAGTATTATTTTTCCTCTAGGAAGGTCCTTGAAAAATCTCCTAACTTAAATAGCTAATAAAACACTAACACACTGTACATTAAATACTAACGCCAATTCCTGAATAATAATAACAGAATTATAGCGATGCCGAGCAATAAGAAAACGCAATGCTCGTTCTCAAGTTGCCAAAAGTAAAGGAAGAAACAGAATAAATCAAAATAAAGAAAATAAAACAAATCATAACTCTCGTTCACTTAGCGTCTCTCAAATGTAATGATAATATTAAGCTCATTTGCCATTGACAAATAAAACGGACGCTGAGAAATGTAAGATCTGAATTCTATAATAATGAGTAATTGTAGTAATGATCATCAGCGATTCTTGTCGTTATATGAGCGCGCCTTAGGGCGCAGACCAGCACAGCGTATCGTGTATTTATATCCTTTTTTCCGACCGACTAAAGAAAATAAAATAAAAACAAAAAAAGCGACTATGCGATATCAACTTTAATTCTTAAGAACAACTAAAAATAAAAAAAAATGAAAAAAACGTTAAAAATACTGAAAAAAAATATATCAATGAAAAATTGTATATTATATACTCGACCGATGGCGCGTAGATTTCTCGCTCTTTTATCGCTATATATTTTACTTTTTCTTGACATTATATATATATATGAACACTAATGTGCAACAATCAATTTTTGTCTGCGCTCTCCCTCAAGAAATCTCGTGTTTCATAAAATTATAAAAAGAACATTACAGGAAAGCAAAACCTACACATACTCGATCAATTAATAATAAATATCGAGATACACAGCTGAGATATATAAATACACACATGGTAACATACAGCTAAAACCAAGAAGTGAAACACACCTGCATACATATATATTTTTAAGATGTTTTTGTGCATTTATAATGTCGTAATAAAAAGTTTCGAATCATAAGAAAATTCAAGCGCTGTTCTTATGTATAAGTGTAAATTTATTCATTAAAACCTTACTATTTCTTTGTTATAATAATACCTGTAGTTTAGCAGATTGTTTTTAATAAATTATGACTAAATGAAACAGTAACATTTGCAGTTTTCACTATACGTTATTTATTTAATTAACTCAATTCTACTTTATAGTGGTATTCATTATTAATGAATTACATAATATAAATCAATCTTAAAAAAAGTCTTGTAGAAATTACATACAGAACTGAAATTCCATCAGTCGAGGCCAATAATGCCAATAATCATAAAAAATGGTTCACGCCAATATTAATTAAATTAAAATAAAAATGAAGGTAATTTACTTTAAGGTAATTTAAAACTTTCTCACTGTTGTCAATAAATTAAGGAACTTAGATTTTTCTTTGCTTTTTTCATTAAAAGAAGTATCTCTTGTTGTAGTTTTTCATTAAGCATAAAATAAAGAGAGATATTTTGTCACAATCAATAATTACATGATTAACAATAATCCTAGGAAGTGTCAGTAATAAGAAAACTTGTACGTTATCATAAAGAAATATCTGTTTAATATTTAAATAATAAATTTAAATTATATTGAAAAATGATGCAATAAGATTTTGTTAAAATATCTTTACTTGACTAAACATAATCTTATTTGAGCACTTTCTTTAGAAGTGTATTTGTATAAGATATACTAAACAAATTAAATAACCATATTTGATGAAATAAAAAGTTATAACGTTATGACGAATTCTGTTTTAATAAATGTATTTACAAAATTAAATTTTTACATTTTAATAAAATTATTTTTTAGAAGAAATATTATTTATACTTGTCTAATTAAATACTTTCGTAGAAAGTAAGTTTTATTATTTATTTAAAACATACATTATAAT
>UELX01000475.1:0-76260 GCA_900480035.1 Eupelmus urozonus
CCGCATGATTTATGATTTGAATAATCATGCAAAATACACAGATTTCCTTCAGACAAGAAGGTAAAAATTTTTAAAATCTCTTCAAAGCACAAACAAGTATCCATAAATACATCTCAAATAAACAATAGAACTTTTACATAATAGTTTCCTCAAAACCCGCAACCAAAAACCGAGATTCCCAGCAGAAAAAGAAAAAAAAATCGAAAATCCCATTAAGCATTCCCAGCGCGGCGCGCGAGAAAATCCAATCTGTAAGCAGAAACGCGCGGGGCCAGTTACATAAAGCCCAGGGAAGCAGCGTTTACGCGCGTTATCTCAGCTCCTCGCCTCAAAGGCTCATTACAGAGCTCCAGCTCGGCGCTAAACACATGCGCCCACGCTGGCGTCGCGTAACTTAATCATATCCAGCTCATATAATTTACTCTCCTCTCCTCAATACCTCCTCGCTCTACAGAGAATCGAGGCGCATAGGTACCGAAGCGTTCAGCTGCAAAATATGTATAGCGCGCGAGAGAGAGAGAGACGGCCTCCTTGAGGTGAGCCACGGCAATAATACGAGGCGCAGGGCTAAGGTCCGGGTGCTGATCTCCTTAGAATTTCAGTATGGACTTGGGGGGGCGCGCGGCGAGTCTACTACCTGGGCTCGAGAGCGGCACTTGATCTGGATTGAACTATAGGGTGGAGAGGGAGAGAGGGGAGAAGTGGCTCGGTGCAGTAAAGTTATCCGAGTCTCACAGAAGGATTATTAGACATCCCATAGAGCAGGTAACCTCCTCTCGGCTCGGCAGAGGCAGCCTAGTTGGCAAACTATTATCACCGTCTTAATACCGAGCGCGCAAGCGCGCCTGCTGCATTCTGGCCCTGGACTCTCTTCTTGATCTCGACTAGGCAGCGAGCGCGAGTGCAGCAGCAGCAGCAGCAGCGCCGAGGAGAGAAGGACGGCTAATTATATTTAGAATAGTTTCGGGATTACCCCCAGCTCCCCCGAAACCCCCCACTAATCTGATTATCCTGTACACGCTCTTAATATGATTACTGATCATGAGTAGCTGGGCGCGTAGCTAGCTACCACCCTCTGCATTGTGTCTATAGACGGCCGCGCAAGCACAAATCCTGTATATTCCCGCGCGCGCTGGCACACACAGCCATAAAAGTTTCGCGCATTGTGGCGGAGAGATAAGCCGAATGCCGGAAAGCCCTCGCTCGCTGCAAAGCGCTACTACTATATATACCTTCCTTGCGTGTGTGTGTGTGCCGACTCTCTGAGCGTGTGTATAGAATCGATCGCTCGCTCTTTGCCTGTCTCTGTGTTTTTATCCGTGCGAGCGCGCGTGTGTGAGGCTGTGTTTGCCGCCGCCCACGCGGTAGCCGCCCGGAACTTCGACCACTTGTTGTGTGTCCCGGCAAACTTCGACTTTCCCCCCCGCGCGCGGGCAAAACTTTAACGAAACGCCTGTTTTCCCTCTCTTTTGACTTTAACAGTTTCTTCGGGGCCTGGATTTTCCCGCTCGGCCGAAGTTTCGCACGGCGTTCAATTTGGCTTTATCATTCGCTCTGTTTCTTGTCGCTTGCTTCACGTGTCTCCCTCCTCTTTCTCTTTATAGTAGCTAGTTTTATACGGTGGAGAATTATTCATGTAATTAAACAGGGTATTTCTCGGAAATGGCAAAGTTCTTGAAATGTAACCGAACGTCGTGTCTTATTAATGTTCTGTGTAAGTAATCACGTTTTGATAAAAGATTATTTCTACCTGTAAATATTTGAGACTGTGTAAAGAAAATTTCTGAGCGCGTATATTTTTATTAATATTGATTGAATAATTAATTTTTACATCGGTAATGATCTTCAATGTTTGTTGTTTAAAGAATTTTAATTTATTATCAACAAAAGCGTCGGTAGAACGCGGCTACTTGCACGAACTTTGCACAAACTATCAAGAAGGTTTGAGGTCGTACCTGTGTATGAAGCACATTTAGGGAGTACTAACTTTATCGCCGAAGTTCACTTGAGCATTTTGCAAAATTACAGCGGGCAAATAAGGAGCTAATTACTTGGTTGTATTAAAAAAATCAATAATTTTCCAAAATTCTATACCGTTCTAAAATAATTATATTTTCTACATTTCAAAATATTGATGATTATCATTCACGCTCGAAGCGACGAGCACCAAGTTTTCATTCTCATTGAATCGGACCCGTCAACTTTGCCCAACTCGCGCTCGGTTCAGCAACGTCCGTAAGCGGCCAATCCGGACATAAGACCAGTCCCCGTCACATCGTTGAATCGAGTTAACCGACATTGATTACACGACTGACTTTCAATTCGTCATCCGCAATATCCATAACTGGCGACTTCTCGAAGCTAGCAAGAACCACCCTAACGAGAGGATATATCGCGCTCTGGTCTCTCGCGCGTCTAAATCAGCGCTTGACCAGCGTCTTGAATCCACTTAGCCGGCAAGTTATAAGTAAAGTGCGCACGCGCCTCTCGCGAAACGAAGTTAAGCCGCAGGAGGACTGCAATCAATAGGACAGATAGCGAGTCCGAATCTCTCTCTGTGTGTGTGTCTGTTAGCGGGCGCGACAGTCCGAACAAGCGAGGGGCAAGTGGCAAGCGCGAGGGTTTGAGTGGCGGCAATAGAGGCCAGCGCGGCAAAGGGCTGCCGAGACAGACAAAGAGAGAGAGAGAGAGAGCGAGACGAAACGTCGCAAGAAATGGCCTCTCGCTCGCTCGAAGATATATAGGACTGCTGGTATACACAGCGTAGGAGTAGAGCGAGAGAAAGAGAGAGGAAGAGGGAGGGATGGCTAGAAGTGGAGGAGGGTTGGTAGTGAGACGTTAATTATACATTGAAATTAGTTGCGGAGTTTGCCCTCTGCTCGGGCACTCTCGGCTAGAGCGGCCGGGAGATTCTAGCGCAAGCCCCGGCCTGCTAAGTATGTATGGACGACGGCGACGGCGACGAAGGTGCAGGCTGCAGGGGGCGGACCCTGAGAGAGAGGGAGAACCAGAGGGAGAGAGAGAAGGCGAGCGCGAGCGCGCGGCTGGTCCGAGCTGGCCAGAGATAGCCGATATTAGTATAACGGCGCAAACTCGATTGTACGATATTATGCAGCCGTGCTCTCGCCGAGTGTGATTAGGGCTTCATCCGGATACAAACCGAAATCCGAACTTACGTCAGTGAGCGCCGAGCCCGGGATTGCGGACTCTACCTCTCTCTCTCTCTCTGTGGGCGAGCAAAGCGCGAGAAGCCGCAACTCGCCTTGGACCGATATTATTATTCTCCGATAACGCGCCGGCGACGTGATTTTATGCGGCGCGCGGTTATTGCTCGGGAGCGATCTTTTATTTAGATGTGTTTTAGAAGAGTTGGGTGTGTGTGTGTGTGGAGCGCGGTCTGTGGAGAGCGATTAAATATAGAGGGGCTAAATGGAAATGCTAATCAGTTATTACGCTCAATGGAAATACGCGACTGTATTAATTATATAAGTTATATAATAGGTAAATAAAGTACATTGTCCGTTATAATTTTAAATGCTCTGCCTATATGACGACGAGCCATTAAAAGGCATTAATAAATTTATAGACTTTATTTTAGTTTGATTTTACTTACGAATAATAGAAATGAGACTTCAAATACGGCCGCGAGCAAATTTCATGTTTTAATTCGATTAACTATTTTAGTTTATCGCTGAAGGCTCGAACACTACTAGCTGCTCGCTGCGAAATTTACGTTAAATGAACTCGACGGTTATTTTGGTTTCTGCTTTGCTGCAGAGTCGTTTCAAAATTCATTAGAACACTTCATTATTAAATCATCAATTCATTTTGTTACACATTTTATTACAAGTTATATTTAGTTATTAGATTTCAATTATCAGAAAATTTTTATTCTGAAATACCCATCGTCCATTCCGCCCAGAATCCGATATTTATACGCGCTTGCAAAACCACTCCATAACTAGCATTACGTAAGAAGAGATTTTCTCAAACGCAGCTTAATAAATCTATCAAAAATTTAAACAATCACAGAGCTTCTTACCTTGCGAGGTGGGTATGAGAAGCTGGGCTCCCTGGATGCCCTGGACGAGCTGGCCGGACGTCATGATGAACTGCGGCATCGCGACCGGCTGCGGCTGCGCCAGGAGCTGAGTGAGCGTCGCCATCGGCGCCGTGGTGCAGGAGGGTGTCGTCGAGACCGTTCCAGCTGGAAGAGACGAGCACATCGAGCATAACGATTAAAACATTGGAGAGAGTGCGAGGAATCGATTTTATATACCTACACGCGGCATTACGCGCGACTCGCTGGAGAAACGGACTTGCTGGACTTTGTAATGCGCTTATTATCGGAGGAACTTTGTAATGGTGTGACCGCACACGTACATAATTGAGAGAAACTGTCGAGTTGCCGGACTTAAATTGCTCTTAATATTAATATATCGCTCCTGTGTGTGCGCGAGCGCGGCGGCGTCCGCGTGAAAAGTTTGCAATTAAATGTAGTTATGACCGATGCAAGTAGCCTCTCGATAATGGCTCGGGATCGTTTAATTGTAAACGATTATATTGCAATATTCCCCGATGATAAACGGATAATTGAGCTGATATTGTTATTAAGTTAATGCCAAGTCTCAAAATTCATAACACGATTATGCTTTTAATTAATTAAAAAATACTTCGTTTGCTTTTTGCTCTATTGTTCGATTAATTTGAAAATTATTATTGCCTCTTAAAGTAAGGTGAGACTTTGCTGTTATAGATAATATGGGAATTTATTTGTTTTGCATTTTGAAAAATTTCTTAATGTTAAAAGGGTGTTATTTTAGTAGAGAATAACAGTATTACGTTCATCTTATTATAGAGAAATTAAAAATTAATTTTAAAAAATGAGATACGCAACATCTGCAGTAAATAGATTCTATCCTGTTGTTCTAAAGTATTTTCTGGTACTAAAAATTATACCTGTAACTAGATCTGAGTCAAAAACTGTATTATCTCAATTAATTTTACCGTATTTTGTAAGTGGAAATGGGGTATACTTTTTTATCAAAACTGAGTGTGATGGTAAAAAAAATTAAATCTGAAAATAAATGAAAACAAAATCCCTTTTTAATTTTTTTTGTCATTTTTGGTTACAATACCATCAATTACTTACAACTCTAAAATAAATTATTGTTTTTATACGAAAAGAATCGGATCACGGCTGTTTTACGTTTTTGTTTATTTCTCTTTTCTTGGTTCAACTCGCGATCACAAATAGACAAATTTCTAATGAAAAAGAAAAAGGTCGTAAATGTAATAGATAGCTAATTTTTGAAATAAAATAGCTCATGCAATAAAAAAAGTCCGATTCATACGAATTCTAAGTTTAATTCTTCGAACCAAAAACCATCTGGCAAAAAACCCATTTTTCACTGATTTGTTACTCTCTTAGATAGAAAATGAATGCTTACACGGCGGAGTGACAGTGAGGTTGAGAGGTGCGTTGATGAGCTGATTATTGGTGAGTTCATTGGACATGCCCTGTAACCCAGCCGCAAAAGACGCGACCTGCGGCAAGTTTTGAAGGTTCGCCAGGTTCTGGAGATTCTGTAGTGTCACCATTCCCGCCACTACAAAGAAATTAAAAAAATTATTTTATGCAAAATTTTTCGATATATAAAAAAAAAAAAAATTTGAATCACTTACTGGTGCCGTTGAGATGAGCCTGTGCGACGGCGGCTCGTTTCGCGTGCTCCATGTTTTTAGGCGAAGGACTGCGCCGACTCTTACGGGAGTTCCTCATGCCCTCCATAATCATCTGATGCTCGTGGAGCGAGCCCGAGGCTGGCTCGGGACTACCGGCGCTGCTCGCATCGCTATCCTGTAACATGTCAAATTGATACAAACTATTAAGTATTGCGATTTTTTTGTAGATTTTTTAAGAAAAATTTTAAATTTATATTGTTTTAATAAAAAAAATTAAGACAGTTGTTATCAGAGTTTACGGGATAATTTGTAATGTATTAAGTATTATGTTTTATCATTATAGCTTTGGGGAATTCATGATAGACATGCTAATATTATAATTATTTCGAGAGGTCGTATTATTGAAGAAAAAAAATTCTTTGACGATACTAATTGAAATTTTCTGAATTCACGCAAAAACATCAGAGGCAGACGCGCATTTTTCCATCACCACCATAAGCATTTGATTCGGGAAAGCTTTTTATACTTTCTCCCATTTAATTATTTAAATGAGGTTTCATTATCATTGAAAGCTTAATTCGATGAGAAATTTTATCAGGATACATTAATAAATGCAATATTTAATTAATATATAGCGCCGTGAGTTTATTATTTTTCGAAACGAGTAACATTATCTTCGGCTGGCGGGGGGCGCGTTATAATGGATTGAAATGAAAAAAAAAAGCCTGTTTCTATTGAATCGCGATGGTTATCAGTCTACCAGATGATTACGCTTCATTGTGCGCGAATAATAGAAATTATTAATTAATAATGAATGAAGCTCATTAAACGCGTAACTAGCTGCATTCATTTTAGTCTGATTTCGGTTGAAATAACAATGAAACTGGAGCCAGCAGCTTGCCGAGCGCACCGCGCAGTATAGAAGCCTGAGCTGCCGCGCGCGCGACCGCGAAGAATCGCGAAGCGCGATCTTTTGATGCAAAGCACGTAGCTCGCTTTACAATTATGATGATTTGTCGCGCGCGCGCGCCCGCTGCTTATTAGGAGCGGCAAAAGAATGCCAGCACTTCTTCAAGAACTTGGCAGCGCTACTCTTTCATCGACAGACATTTCTTTAATCTTGCGAAGGAGCTGGCGCCGCAGGCTTAATTTCATTATGCAGTCTTTGTCTTCTTCGGATAATTGTATTAAATCGAGACAAATGCAAAGTGCAAATCAATAGTAAATAACGATACTCGTGATTGTCTTATGCCCCGGGAAGCTTCTTTTATCTGTAATAAGTAATTATTGGTAAAAGTCAATTAATATTATATAGTAAGCACTCAAAAACGATTCAAGGCATTTTTTAGCCGCTACGAACCGATCATTAATCAAACAACGATTAATACTCCCAACCAATCGGCTAAAAAGGAACAAAACTCGCCGATCCTTTGTAAAATTCGTTAATCCAGCTTAAGCGTTACAGGGCGTCTCTTTTTACTTGAAGCAGCGCATTTAACGCTCGGGCCAGCAAATTGATTGATATTCATTTGGAGCAGGCGCTAGCAGTGGCCGGCGATATCGCTAAATAATATCGCATCGGCTCGCTTCGCTCAACTGTGTGTGAGAGTATATGTATACACGCGCACGCAATAAGCTAGGTATATACGCGGGATTTCGGCTTCGCGGGGGCCGCGCTTGTATATTTATCATTGCGGCGAATCGAGTCGCTAATTAGGTGAATTGGCTCATTTATCATCGTCCGGCCGTTAATGGCGATACGGGAGAGGGCCGCGGCTGCGGCGGCGGCTCAAGTACGAAAAGACGCCCTTATCGGGCTCGTGCAATCTTAGTCGGGTCGGTGCGAGTGAGAGAGAGGGCCAGATAATTTCTCTCTCGCTTGCGCGCGCTCTCATTTGCACGATAGTCGAGGAATAATTAGCGGACGTCGCGCGCGCCAGCCCGCCCGCACGTAACCCAGAGTATATATAAACACGCGTAATACGAGCGAGGCCTTATATACCAAGGCAATCTAAATTATAATAAATCGATAGGTTATACGTCTGTTATGTAGATAGGTTTACTTTACTGGGAAAGAGGTTATCTAAAAATATAACTACCCGCCGGCTTAACTCCCGCCGGCTCAGTCATTAAGATATACAGCTATCACATTATATATTATATTACGAGCGGAAAGGCCTTTTTTTTTTAATCGATGAAAATTATTCTTTTTGCCCGATGTCCGATTAAATCTTTTTTACAAATAAATGCCACCGCTGTGGGCTCTCATTTTGCATTAACAGATTAACGAATTTTACACTTTTATAGAGATATAGTTTCTGATGGAAATCGAAATTATTTTCTCATTAAGAAAATGGTTTAAAAATGTACTTTTATTATTGAAATTTAGTAGTAAGTAGAGAATATTGAGATACTGCAAGATTATGTTCGGATATACGTAAAAACAGATCCCTCTAATTTCGGTAAGTGCCAGTTCAAAAACATTAAAAGTGTACCAATTTTGATTAAAAACTGTTTGGTACTAACCTACTCAAAGTAAATGTAAGTTTATTCTAGATTTAGATTTTGATTAGATTAAGAAATGTTGGAAATGCCCAGAAAAATCATTTCATCAAAACCCAAAAGAAGCCATTTTTCTTGACTAACTCGATATATACTCAGATTTCCACCAGAGTTCGGACACTGATTAAAAAATATCAGCCCGAAAAGTATTCTAAAAGTTACAAGTCCCTCAAATATTTGTTTATCCAAGCCCGCGTAATAGCCGTTTAAAAAGCACCGCGTCACGTAACGTCAGCGGTAAATTAGGTTAAAGTAACAGTGTTAAATTAACGTTAGTTTTTTCGCGCATTGTTAGGCTCGCGGCCGTGTCGAGGGACGGCGCGATGTTTTATCAACGGGCGCGAGAGTGTACGTATTATCCAGTATAAGGTGAGAGGAGAGAGAGAGAGAGAGAGACGAGGCTAGCAAGGGGGAGCTGGTACTGTTACCAGCGAGCGAGCGGCCTCTTTGCATAATGGCATGGAAATATGCCGGGACATGTAGCGCCGGTATAGCCGGATACAGATTAAGAGTTTTAGAGCCTCCGGTAACCGGGCACGAGCGCGATTCCATCCAAAGAGTATCAAGGCCGCCAGCGCCGTTTAAGGAACAAACTCGGGATTTTCGAGTGTTTGCACGACGAATAGCTCTCTAGCGAGCGGTTCTTTTGACGCGCCGCGCCCCCGACCGCCTGCGCTTGCTTTTTTTTAGCTCTACACGGTTATGTGGATTTTTTATAGAGTGTTTTGCGTTATAATGTCTTCTTATGTGAAGTTGGAAAAATGAATGCTTGTTATTGAAGCTGGATTGGTTAATTCAAATGATTACGGAAGGTTGAAAAGCTGAGGGTATACCGATCGCGCATTCTCGAAAAATCGTTTTATCCCATAAATTAAAAGGCAGAGATAACAAAATCACGCAAGAGTTATTTCGGACAATAAAATTTGGAGAAGAAAGAGGGGTAAAAAAAATTGAAATGAAATAAATTTTTGTCAATTAATTTGGTGTATCAAAGCAGGTTCGGCGCTGCGCAGAGAGTTTTCATCAAAAATATCACCTTACTATGGAAGCGATTGTTTTGCCGGTACTGAATGCGATCGCATTTAAAAAAAATTAATTACGAATCCCTGAAAAAAGCGGGCATAAAAGGAATGAATAACACGTTCCGCGACGACGCACACAGAGAATGCAAGTTCAGCTGGGCCGCAGTCTGAGTGTGTGCGTACACGTACGCACGCGTACACGCGAGAAGAGAATCGGCAGGCTTGCATTCGGTATTGCCTCGCCTTTCATGTTGCCCAGCCGCATAAATGAAATCAGAATAAAACACTAGATTTTGCGTGTGAAGGGCTTTTTGAAAATTGGTTGCTTTATCGGAAATTACGCGCTCATAGTGCAGTATATAAGCCGCGGCGCTCGCGCGGCCGGCGCTGAATAAAAAATGGCCGAAGATCGGAGCTCGCGCACTCGTTAATAAATGGCAGCCGGTCTTTCCCGCTCTCGCTCGTTTTCTGTTCTTCTTTAGCGTCGCAATCCCATTTGAACGAAATTTTCAAATTGCGGAATTACGTTTTAGCCTGCGCCGACAATAAACATCGAAAAAGATCATCCAGCAATCACGCAATTGCAAGGATTTTAATAACACTTTGTGATTTTAAATAGTGCCGGCGAGAGTAAAGCGAGAGGGAGCGTACAAACCATTTCGTTATTTACAATGGGGGACAATTAAAACGAGACGTCGTTTATATTTATTAGCGCGATGCGTGCGTAAACGCGAAAATCTGTTATTTCTTTACACTTCGTTTCGGCGCGGCCTTCTTTTATGAAATTTTAAATTAATTGATGATTAACATATTACGCTTTCCACGCAGAATCGCAAATAATAATCACGAAAATACTTTTTCAGCGTTACACATCAATTTGTTATTATCGATTACAGCTCCATCCTCTTCCTTTTCACATTTTCCGCTGCGTCCGAATCGTCGATAAAAAAAATTCTTCCAAAACAGCCGCAGCGCGTCACCGAATCAGCTTTACGCCCGCGCAAAAGTAACGCGCGCCTTAATATCCCTTTTGCATGATAACGAAGCTCTTATAGCGGCAAATCCTCGGTATAAATCCGCGGGAAAAAAGTGCCCGCGGACCAGTAAAGTCAATCCGCGGGCACTCGTTAATAACGAGAAAAATCGGCAAGCTGCGCGCGGGGGGGGGGGCGGTAACGATAAAAAATCGCGCCCGCTGTGTAATACCGGAAACGCGCGAGCGCGAAAAAGCGCGAACGCAGAAACGGGGGGGCTAAGTGCGAGCGCGCGGGCGCGCCTGGCTATTGTCAGGTGGAATAGGGGCCGGCTCTGCAAAAAATACTGGAAATGCAACAATAAACATTACTTATCGACTCGGATTTTTAACGGCGGTCCCACCCCCTCGCCGGCCCCGCGGAGAGAGCGAATAGCGAGGGGGTGGAGGCCGGGAGAGTTCGGGCTCGCAAAAACGCAAGTTTTTTGCAATAAAGTCATTTACGCGCTCGCGCGGCAGGCCGGAGTTATGGGTAATTCTCGTACACAGCTCTCTCTCTCTCTCCCTCTCGGTTCTGCGTTTTCTCTCTCGAGCGGGCCATTGATTAGTATTAATGACTTAGCTGCACTCATTTCGTCCGAATAAAAGTAATTGGATTTGGCTTCGCCTTTCCGACGACGCCAAAAGCGTATATACAACGATACCCGCCGCCTATATACGTAGATCGTCTCTATATACATATAAAACGTATATACCGCGCGGGGTAGGCGCGCGCGTAAAAATACATTAATATCTGTTTGCGCTAATAAACGATAGCGAGGAGGCCGTTACGTATATAGCGAGCTCGCTTCGGCATTCGTATATACTCCCTCTCTCACCCACAACACACAACTACATGGGAATATTCGTGCGAAGCCAGGAGAGAGAAGGGTAGACGTGTGCGTGCAGCAGCTAGTCTTTGGACTAATGGCCATTTTTTTCCGAATCATTAATGGAGGCGGCCGGCGGGCCGCGAGCGCGCACGCATTTTTTCCCCGATAATCCTCGACGCAGACTGCAGATCCGTTTCTCATCCATCAAAGGCATTGATACGCGCCCGCTTGCGCGCTTCCGGCCCGCGTGTTTATCATGCGCGTTATTGATTATGGATTTACGCCAGCTGGATAATGTGGGAGAGAGTGTGTGTGTGGGTACGCGAGTAGACAAGATTAGGTTTGGGAATTTTTGCATTATTTAATAAGTAAGGGGAGTATTGGGTGGGTGGGAATGAAGGAGGGAGATGGGAGCGGTAGCTTAATCATGAGCGAGCGCGGGTGTCTTGGAATCGAGCGGATGATTCTTTTATGAATCGCGTGCTTAATGTTTGCTCGATTATCTTAATGATGGGGGTTTAGATAGTGCCGAGTGTGGTTTCTTGAGATTTCGTTTGCTAGGATTTTATTATTTAACCAAGAAAACCCCAAATTTAAATTATTCTTATTTTGATAATTAAATGTTTCGTAAAATAAAATTTGTAACGAAATAAATTAACGAAAAAATATATCTAGGTACATACACTTCCCGCGATTCACCTATTATTAGATACACTCCTCACCACTGCAACAACCTCCCACACAAAGCAAAAAGAAAAACCGACCAAAGCAATCGAATCCCGCTCGGCCAGCTATATTTAAAACCCAGCGCGCGTACGAAGCCCGAGGCGCCGGGGGCAAAAACCTCATTTCGCAAAATCGTCATCCGCCTTCGCTCCATCCCCCTTCGAGCGTCCGGAAAGTACGGGAGAAAGTTTAGCGCGACCTTGAGGTCGAAGAGGGGGAGGGGGGGTGGCCGTCGACGTCGGGTCGTCGCTCTTTCTTCCCGCGTATAATTCGTCCGAGTCCGCCAGGGCGTAATGTCCTGGCGCTTAGGAAACGATGAATTTCCAGGAGACCGGAATCTCGGTAACGTGGATATTCACGCATGTGTGTGTGTGTGTGTGTGTGTGTGTTAGGTTAGTCGCAGTTCGCGCGCAATTATCACGTGGTCATTGCGAGCCGCTGTTATCGGACTCGAGGACGGGAGTAATAGGGTGCCGGAGTTAGAAAGAAAGATAGAGAAAGAGAGGGAGAGAGAGGGAGTAGTGACCGACCCTCAGAGCGGCTTAGCTCGCTTTGTCTGTAAGTGTAATTAGTCCAGGGGGGTGGGATTTTCTCTCCGCGGCGAGAGCGGCCGGGCTCGAGTCCGCTCACGCTTGCTTTCATCTCGATCTCTATTCGCTAAATTTCTTACTTCGCTTTCGCCGCTATTAAAAATCTACTCTGCGCTTAAGCTGCGCCCCGTCCTTTCGAATTCATTAATATTGAAATTAAGTTTAAGGTGTGGTAAGATTTTCGTGTAGTTAATAGATGAAACTGGGATGATTTTTCGCTGGTGATATATTTATTTTTTTTTAATGAAATGATTATCAAGAGATGAAATTTATAGTAGAAACGAGATTGAAATTTGTATAAGCATCAGGCGTAAAAATTGCGAGCCATCGAACCTTTGTTTCAGTTCCCATAACAGTAATCAGATAATCTCAATAAATAGCCTAAAAAAGTCTTTCATTCTCTCTCTCTCGCTTCAGCTACTCCACCAACCCTCGCCGGTCCGTTCAGCCGCTTTCGTTCCCTCCTTTTCTCACTCTACCTTATTTATATGCAAATGAGCTTCATTTCGCGATATTAATGTCCCGCTTTCTCTCTCTCTTCCCCTGTCTCCCTCCCCTCCATTTCCCTCTGCTCTCTCTCTCGGTTTGGCGAGAAAGGGTGGCTCTCTGGCGAGAATACACGGAAAAGGGTTTGCTTCTCTCTCTCATATGCTTAGGGCTGTTTCATTTGCACTCGAGCGAAGCCGTCCCCTCCGCGGTGCGGCCACCCTCGGCTTTATGCCCGTGCGCGCGCCGGGAGAGAAAGAGAGAGAGAGAGAGAGCATCGAAAATTATGTCGGCGCTTCGAAAGCGCATCGATCTAACTTAAGCCAACTGCGAGCTTACGTGTAAGAGCGATTCGCGCCGGGACGATGGAATAGAAGCATGCGAACCGATGCTTTTCGCCGCTTTGGTCTTTCGGCTTTTCGCGTTCGTTTAATGAAAATAGGGAATGAGCGAGCACGTAGGCGCTTGCTGCAAGCTAGTGGCATTCATTGTTCTACATACCGACTTTGCGCTAAAGCGAACTTGCTTAATGGCTCAACTTTAACGAGGCCTTTATTTTTTTAATTGAAAAACTGTCAGGGGGACTTTTTTTCAGCCGGCGAGGGCTGTTTAAGGAAAGTTGCTGATTTTAGTATGTTTTTATTGGGATTTTTTTTTTTATGTATAGCAGGTGTTAATGAAAGCAATTTAATAACTTATCTTGAAATAAAATTATTTGTAGACGTGTATGCTTATGACTTAATCACTGGCAGATAGTTTCAAGTTGTTACTTGTAAAAATATTTTACGAAAACTCTAAATCGTCGAGACTGAAAAAGTGAATTCATAATTTCTTCAACAATAAAAACAATTTCATTTAGTACAATTATTTTTGTCGACAACGACGATCGTCATTTATATATATTTTGGTGAATTATTGTTTTACAAATATTAAAAATTAGCAGCGTTCTGAAACAACAATTGAGTAGTTGTATATTATTCAAAAAGTATACTTAATTAATCATTCAAACTTGACCGCAATTAAAGTTATCCAATATTAATAAAAATATTTAACAAATTTCGCAACAATTTTAATTCCAAACATAAATTCGTAAAATAAAATCCTAAAATATCGATCACCACCAACGTTAATAAAACACCGAAAGCAAATCCCTCCTTAGATAACGCTTATCTCGTAAACCAAAAAGCCGTTACCACGCTCCAGAACATTAAATTCGCCTCATATTCATAAAATATTAAGCAGCATTCGGTAAACAATTTGTCCGCTTCATTACTCATCGGCCCTCACATCTAAAGACTTTAGCTCTCTCCATCCAGACCCACCAGCAGACCAGGGGCGCAGTTAACGTTAGCCCGGCGCGCAGCCGCAGGATCAAGAGCCGGCGCAACGGCTTGAAATTGAAACGCACGGTCCGAAAAAGGCGGAAGCTAAAAGGCGCGGTTATTAAAGCGCCGGCAGGACGAGAGAGGGACAGAGCCAGTGCGCGCGCGGGATAACGAGCCACGGACGGATAAACAGCGTCATAAAAATAAAAAGCTGGCGCACACACGCCGCCGGGATGATAATCTCCCGCTCGCGCTGCCGCGTAATACTTTATACGAGGCGAGATTTCGAACGTTGAGCGAGAGGGAGCTTTTGTGCCCTCTTTCGCCCCCCTCTGCTCTCTGGTCCTCCTTTATCTAAGCTTTTATTACTTCAACGAATTCCCGCGCGTCTGTCGCTTTGATGCTTTTATTTAGCGGCCTGGCCTTTTTGCCGGGCGCGCGTACGCGAATGCACTTAATTACGCGCGTATCATCTTAGATAATGCGCCGGCAATCAAAAAGCGAGCCCCCCCCCGCCTACGTGTGTGTAATGTACTTTGTGTTCTGTTTCAGCGGTCGAGGTTTTTTTTAATGCTCTCGTTTCTACTGCTTTTTGTTTTGATAAAAATTATTGCCGGCGATATAAAGCATTTTTTTCTATTGCGTGTAATGTTGTTCCGCGTTGGAGGAATGGCTTTAGCATATAGATGTTGGGATTAAATATTTTTTCCTGATATAGGAAGCTTACAACGGCAAAAGAAAGGGTTTTAAAAAACATGTTGGACTATGAAATTCAATTATTTTTAGAAAATATTCGAAAAGGAATGTGTGGATGAGTATATAGGTGTATAGCCTCGTATCTTTGAATCTACTTGCTCAATTTTAGTACACTACGGTTTATTTTTCGTTTTTTCTTTTACAGAAAAGTAGCACAAAATCAATTTTGTGATTACTGTGTTTTCGTTTTAGAGCTATTTTTCAATTTTCAGGATTCATTTTTTTGCAATCTAGCTATTTCTATTTTTTGTCCTATTTTAATGTAGTTAATTTATTTTTATATACATTAATTAAACTTTTTACATAAACGTAAAAGGTTACAATAGAAAGATTCATGATAATAAAATCAAGCATGAATGATACTGCAAAAACGAAACGGGTAATCACGAGCAAATATCTATTTCGGACGCTTTAAAAATTCGAAAATAAAATTGTGCTTGGAATAATCATGGAATATCGTTGATTACTCGGCAAACAAAAGATCTCTGAAACAATTCAAATTAGCCCAACTTAGAGAACAATAATAGTTAAGCTGTTTGCCCGTATCAAATTAAATGAATGTTTTATCGGCCTTTGGAAATATTTGTATTGATTTTCTTAGCCGAGGAAAATCGAGGCAATTTTATTCGTATTACGGCTGAAAACTTTTACTTAATCAAACTCGCGCAAATTGCCGCTAAACCACCCTACGGCCATCAATTAAAGACACGCGCTTGATTACTCTAGCGCCATAACAGTCGTCGTCGACGTCGTCTGCGCGCGGCGCGGGAGGGGCAAAAGTACAAACAAAAATATTCCACGTTAAGTATAAGCAAAGCGAAAGTGTCGGAAACGTTAAATAAGCGCTAGCTGCTGTGTTGACCTAACACCGCTCCAGCCTGCACGCCCACACACGCATGTCTTCGGGATTAATAGACTTCAACGCGCTTAATTCCTTAGCTCGTTACAAATCGATTACAACCGCCGCTCTACCTCTCCCTCTCTCTCCTTTCTCGATCAAATATTAAAATCGTAGATTAAGCATACTCGTGGCGTCGGCGGCGTCGGCGCATTAACGAGCGATGCAGGCCGCCGCTCGGACACGCGCTCGCGCATTATGCAGATAATGAGCGATTTATCGAAAGCCAGAGACAGCGAGCCGTCAAGTCCCTCTCGCGCCGGCCTGAATTAACAACGGACAGCGCCCCGGCCACTTGAAACATTACCGCGGGGCCGGCTCGCGCGCTCTACTCCTTCCCACCGGCTCCCCGTACTCAACATAAATTAGGCCCGATAGAAAGGGTAGATTGCGGAATGCTGAGTGCATAATGGCGAGGGTGAAGCGGCCAAGCGCGAGCTCGACATTCGCGCAAACGAATATAACCGGCTACTGCTGCAAGTCTATGCGCCGCGAGCGCGACTTATTTTGAGAACCGCGGATCACGCGACTTCGAGCTTGTATTGTGTGTGTGGCTTGCTGGAAGGCTTTTGTGTTGTCTGTATGTGCGAATGGCTAATTCATGGCTGTGCCGAGGGAGTGCGATGAGGTACGAGCGTGATGGATTTTTCGAGCTGGTTTTCGGGGGGTGGTTTTCGGAAAATCGAGCGGTTGTTGGGTTGAAAATAACAGGCGATTTTTTGAGGTTCATTGTTTTGCTTTATGATATTCTTCGGCGCAATTGATTTTTATCTGTAAGGTATGAATTTATCCATGATTTATAGCCATCGTTAAAAGGTAGTAGAGAAGTTTATTAATATAAAATTTCCAAGAAATATTGATAATAGTTTTTACTAACCCGATCCAAAAATAAAACTCTATAAAAAGGTCTAATAGTTTCACACTGAAATGTAATTCGTAAAACTTGAATGTTACATATATTTGAAACTTTATAACAGCGTTCTAGAAATAATATCTAACTTCCCTGCTTTAATCATTAATGTACGTCTTATTCTTGGGAATAAAATTAAACAATAATACTGTCGCTGCAAGTTTCTGAAAAATTAATTTTAATAGCCTGAATGGGAATTTACGACTAAGCGATGATTAAAAGGGAAAATAAAGAAAGAAGGCGTATATAAAACGAGAGCCGTGCAATAATATTCGCAGCGCAATCATCCGGCAAACTTCGTTACAACTAAGCTCGCTAAAATGACTCGAAATATGAGTAAATGCCCTGTGTCGTGGGATTTGCATTTAATGGATATTAAAATTAATGGCCATCGCTCATTACGAATGCCCGGCGCGCGGGGCCGCTCGGCGCGATAAAATCACTGGTAATGAAGTCGAGCGCTTAAGAATTTTACTTGTAAATTCTTCCCTCTCGCTGTATATTTCGATATCCTGCTTTCTTCGCCTCGTTTTTTTTTTTTTAAATCTTTTTTGAAAAAGCCTCCTCGCCAAATGCAATCAATGCTCTTGTAACTCGAAATTAGTTTCAGATGTTAATGTCTGCAAACTTGTTCTTAACCGTTTGATCAAGGGTTCCGGTTACAGTCAAAACTCTACTGTAATAAAGTTGTTAAAAATTTTATAAAAAATCCGATACACAAACCATCCGAATTATTAAAAAATTTATCATAAATTATCCTTCTCACTCCTACGAAACGAACGAGCCTTCCAAAATCCGAGCCCCCGGCAGAAACTTAAAAAGAAATCAGTCTTCATTGCGCGTCGCCGTCGCGTCAATAAAGACGACAATGAAACAGAGTTCGCAAACATCTCATCTATAAGCCGCAAATTGAGATGCTCCTCTCACCTCCTCCTCCTCTTTCGCTTAATAAAGTCGTCTCGGTGAGGCGCGTGTGTGCGCTCGCTTGCCTGCCACAAACGTATAGGCTCCGCTCGCGAGAAGACGGAGTGGCTCGAGGAGAACGAGCTGGAAGAAGAAGAGGAAGAGAAAGAGAGAGAGAGAGGAGGGTCAGTCGATAAAATTTTTATAGCCGTTCAGTGCATACGAGCCATAAAGCGCCGGAGAATGCGGCGTAAATCTATTCCGACCCTCTCTCCTTCTCAGGCTTATACTCAGCCGGCAGGAGGGGGTGGCTGCAAGTAGGGGGCAGTTTGAAAGGAGAACAGCAGGACGCTCTGCTCCGTATGTGTACGTGTGTTTGAGTATATACATATACAGCTGCGAGCTGCGTGCTGCGCGTTGCTGGCGTCGTGAAAGGGTTGGAGAGAGGGGGAGCTTTGCGAACGAGAGAGAGTGCGACTCGACCGATGTATGAATATACATGACCTCACCGCCGCCCAACCCTTACACCACAACGGAGCTCTGCTTACATTATTGTATATCTAATTCGAGCAGCGGTCCTCTGCTCTCTCTGGCAGCCTGCTCTGCCGAGACACGCGAGAGCCAGCTGCAGCCGGGAGGCGAGATGAGAGCCGCTGCGCGCCGAGCGAGAGAGCTCACGACATTATGCAAGCAGTCTACATATTATACATTCGGACTGGGATTCAATTAAGTTTGGTTAGACCGTTTTCTATGGCTACCGCGCCGTCGTCTCCGCGAGCGAGCCAGTTCTCTCTCCCTACCACCTCCGCGTATACGGCGAACGAGTATAGATGTGCAAGCGCTGCTGTGTACGTATGTAGTTGTGGAGTCGAGGCGCTGCTATGGTCCTGAGGATTGCGGGGGACAACGCAGCCTGCGCGTCGCTCTTCGCGTTGTAACCGAAAACAGAGAGAGGCACGGCGATTTCGGATGCCGAGTACTTAAGACGCCGCGAGCGCGCTGGCTGTGTGCTTTAACATGCGGTGCAGCAGCGGCTGCGTTGCGGCCGGCGTCGTTCTGATTTTATTGCGCGAGAATCGGGAGTACGGGGTATATTTAATTTTATCTCTGCGGTGAGATTGTTTGAGTATGTTGATTCTTGAGATTGTCAGAGTATGGTATCGAGGTTGCAATAATTAATACAGAAGTAAGCTGTCTGTCTGACTGTCTGTTACTACTTAGACTTTTAAGAATTTTTCAAACAAGAAAATATTTTGAATTTCACCTTTAACCACCAAACACACCTAAGCAGCATCAGCTTAGAGAAGTTTGATGAAAGCAAAGCCGACTTTCGGCAGCGGCGGAAATCCTCGCTCGATTTTCGCTCTACGGAATCAATAGGCCAGGGGAGAGAGGGGCAAGAGCTGCAGGTGCACTCGAACAGTGCGCGGGGCTCGGCCGCGACACGCGTACAAAGTACCGAGAAAGGGCAGAGTAGGCAAAAGCTCGCGCGCGCGCGCTGCTGCAGAGGGGCCATTGGCGCGAACAATGAGCGCAGGCAGCCCGCGTTTAGACACGTAATATCGGCGAGGCTTGTTTGACATTTGGCGGGCGTAACTACCCGGCTCCGGCGCAAGCGGCAATAAGGTTAATTGAAATACGTCAAGTAGCCCGAGAGTGCGCCAGCGCACTGGGAATACTTCGCCCGTACGAGGACTGCCTTTCCGGCTGCATTTACGCCTCTACCATATAGCGCGCCTCTCTCTCTCTCTGTGTATGTGCGAGCGCGCGCGAATGCTTGTTAGCCCTTGTGCACCTGCGTGAAACGAAGAATGCGCCGAGCTCGTGAGCACGGGGGGCGAGAGGGAATTTTCCGAGAAACGAGCCGTGGACGCCTGCCGAGGAGGTAAAAGGGCTGCGCTAACGCGCGACTGAGTGATTAGATGGGTCAATTGGGGATTTTTTCACGGGGTGATTTTGGGGTGGTTTTGCGGCTGCTGGGAGAGCGATTTTTTTGGAAAAATTAGTGTACTGTTATATGTGAAGCGTTAACGGGCTGTGAAAGTCTTAAAAGTTGCGGTTCTTTTACGGTAAATCGTCCTATATTTTTAGCAAAATTTTCTTTAAATTTAGATTAGTCTTTTTTAGGTTTGCTTGGTTTATAATTCTTAAACCTTTTTCTTCTTAAGCTCTTTAATTGGATGGACGTGCAGGATATCGAATCTTTATTTTACTGTAAAGTAGGTCGATGAAAATTACTTCAAATTTCAAAAATAATACACGCTAATAGTGATAAGTAAGTCAATTCCAAAATTATGTCAAGATTATGAATTTTTCAAAAGCTGTAAAAGAACAAATATAAAACGCTTATAGAACAAAAGTAGAATAATCATTACCTTACATATAATTCATCGATCAGCGCGGATTAATAACGTTTCGCACTTCTATAAAAAAACATTCATCGACATTATTCTTTCCTCTCACAAACGAACAAAGCGAGACTCGTTAAACCAGTTATTTTTTCTAATTGACAAATGAAAAATAGCCATTAATTCTCGACAAAGCCACATATATACCTTCCACCAGCAGCGAAAAAAAAAACAAGAAAAAAATAACTCAAATGAGAACTAAAAAATTCATTTGCGCCAGACGAGAAGCTGAATCAGAGTGCGAGCGAGGGAAGCGCCTGCCGCGATCTGCGCAAATGAGAAAGCACGCGCGCCCCCGATAATGACGGGAAATCGCGCACTTCCAGTCCTCTCTCTCTCTCTCTCTCGGCTTATAGTTATATACACAAACACACATACACACACCCACGCGGAGAGCCCAGCACTTAATTCAATTCAATTGCAATACAGTTCAATAATTCGATTAATTAAAAAAATGTCGCTACGCGAGCGCAGCGTCGCTCAGCCACGTGCGCGCGAGCGCTCTATACATATATATACATTTCAAAGTCGCGCCAGCAGTCCGAGAGTTGCTCTCACCGAGTGCTCGCTGCTCTTTTTAACGCATAGTAGTACGCCTGCGCGTGAGCAGGAGACAGACCGCGGAGTTTCGAAGGAAAGCGTCCGTCCACGCACGGCTCTTGGCGCTCGACTGTCGGCGGGGCTATCGTTCGAGGAAATAATGATTGGCTTTCGACAGGTATTGATATCGAATAAATTATGAATGTTGAATTGAATACGTATTAATTAAGAAAGTTTAGCGGACGGCTGGCGGAGTTTGATAAAGTGCTATTAAATGACTCGCGCTTACGCGCCTCGGCGCTGGGGAAACTTTTTTCTCAAAACTTTTGCGAGCGGGCGCTTTTTTTTCGGACTGATTTCTTGGAATTTTGAAAGGGGCTTTCTTTTGTGGGAATGGCGATTTTCTAGGCGTAATTCTTTACGGTTCACCTGATAAAGACATAATTACTACGTGATTGTAACAACGATATATGCTTCATTGCGTAAAAACACTCTGTCAAAATAAAAACTAAAAAACAGAAATAATTAAAAAAGTAATTCAGCAGCGATTAGGCTGAAATAAAGACATCGGAACCGAGGGGAAGAAGAAACAGCGCGTAGATGAAAATTACAGATTGCTCCGTTTGAGAATCACTGTGAGCCCACCGCTCGAAAAGTTAACCGGAGCGAGCGCGCGAACGCCGTGCGTAAAGTTAGCAATCGGTCTCGCTCCCTCCCACCCTTCACCCTTCCTTCCACTCTCCGTCCTTTCCCTATCTCGATATCCCTTCCCTACCTCCCCGCATATCGCATCCACGATTACTTGATTATGACTTTCGAGTGGCTGGAAACGACGCTGCCTCTTTTTCTCATTCTCCAAAGTCACATGCGCGCGCTGCCTATTTGCCATTAACGGGATAAAAAAAAAAACAGAGAGAAAAAATCTCGAGACCCTCTAAAGTGCACGTTCCTTGAGCGTACGTATGTGTACTCGACCCATACATATGTATAGCTACCCCCTTGTGCTCGAGCGCGACACGACGAGGAGAGCTCGCTTTATATGCGCCGGCCTCTTAATGCCCTATTATCCGAAAATCCGAGGTTGCCTGGCTCCGCTGGCTCGCAATCGATGAATCGCTCACTCGTATCGAATCGAGTAAATTTCTCATGTGAACCTTTACTTTTTAATTGATATATACGCCGAGGCCTCTTCATTCAGCCTCGAACGCAGCAAGGTTTCATATTGCGCTTGGAAACAGCGTTTGAGCGCTGCAAGTGATTATAAGATTATCCGTCTTGTTTTATTATTTTTTTTAATTACGTTTGTTTGTTAGTACTTCGAAATAAGATTAAACAATAAATTATAATTTAAATATAAAATTTTATGACGACATTTGTAAGATATAATGAAACGAAACTATTAAAGGTATTATTAAAATTTTGAATACTATATTTTGTTTAAATGTATTAAATTATATAAAACAGAAAAATTCAATCTTTAAAAAAAAATCTTATTAAAATATTTTGTAAAAATCTTTTTTTTTAATTTTTTCTTTTTTTCTTCTTTTCTCCATATGTTAAATTATTTAAACTCCTCAAGCAATAAAATACACAACACCTGCCGGGATTCCTCCGACTCTACATGCCACAATCCCACAACATTTTCAAGGATGCTCGACCAAAGAATCATGATTGACTACCCGGCATTAATACTAACCATAAACAAACCATCGCAATTCCAAAAACCGTCGAGTGCACACGAGTATAATCGCAAGAAAGCAAAAAGCTCGGCGCGCTTCGCAAGTATATACCGCTTGGGCATAATGAAAAAGAAGACCTCTTCGTCTGCTCGCGAAAAAGTATATTAAGCCCGTACCCTTGGGGGGGATTTTTTCGCCCCCGACGCCGGTTCCTCCTCCTCATTCAGAATATTATAATTCGTCCTTGCGCTTCCCGCTATCATAATGATAATAATAACGCGTTAATTAAAGCCGTTGATTTATGCGCCTTTCATATTGTAATTGCCTACCGAACTCGGCGCTCTCGAGTGCGCGGAGACAATCTTTTGCGCCCTACTCCGCACGCGAACGTTATAACGCGAATAAATTAATTAATCAAGGCGCAATTAATACCCGCTGGTTATATAACTTGCGATTCTCTTTGGGGGGGCTGCCTGCGCGCCTTGTCTCTTACTTCAAGACGTACAAAACCGAAAGCGCATGGCTTTTAAACAAATCGCGCTGCGTTTGCGTCTATTCGGAGAGCGCCAAAGGGGAGAAGAGATTTTCGACTCTGCGCTCTGCGCGTCACTGAATTTCGCGGGCCGTATATAGAAGGTATACTTTGAGGAGCGCGACTGCCGGGGCGAAAGGGTTCATTGTATCGTTTCGTAGTGTCTTTTCAAAGAACCATAAGTTACACTTGAAATATTAAAAAATAAATGTAGGTAAATATTCCTTATTATAGAAAAATCGAATATGTATAAATTAAAATTTTACGCGCATCGTGTAAAGCACCCTGTACACCTTTCCATTCTCTTTGTTTGCACGACAGAAAAACAATTAAAAAGCTAAAAACACAAGACTACTTAACGATATCCATCATTGCTCGCACTCGGCGAAAACTCGAACTATAGAGCTCCATCGATCAAACATTATACACGTAGAAACACAGAGACAGAGAGAGAGAGAGGCGCGTGTGTCATTTGCTTAAAGCCGTCGCGCGCAAATAACATGTATATAACATCGGGCATAATTCGCCGTTTAAGTAGGCGGGCGCGTCGAGAAAGCTGAATAAAGCTACGCTAAAACGAAGGTACACATATAGAAAGAGAAAGCGCGTGCTTAAAGCCAGGCAGTAGCAGGAGGGAGTCGCGACTGTAAATATATACACGTATACAGTGGGCGCGCGGGCGAGCGAGGCGCAGAAATCGCTTATTTACGGTATAAACGTTGCGGGGTTAATGCGCTCGGCGGAGGCCATACTTAGCTGGGCATCAGCCGCGCGGCGGTGGGGGTTTAATGTCTTTTTAGGTACGTTAATTAACAGTATTCATTTTGCACAAAGGTTTCTAATTACGCACTGCTCTACGAGAGCCGTAGACTTAGCGCTCTCGGCGACACCGGCGCTGCGCCGTCTACGCCGCAGCGGCGGATATTATGTCCACTCCCCCCTCATCCCTCGATCCTAATTTTAGCCGAGGAAATACAAGTTTTATAAAGTATCTGGGGAAATCAGATTTTTTCTTTTTATGGATAATGCTGAGAGTCACTGAGCTCTTGGAAACTAACAATTTGTTTCTTCAATTGTTTGTGATTGCGACGCGCTTTTCAACAAAGATTATTTGATAACATAGAGAGACGCTAGCGTTTAATTGTATATCTTGTACCCAAAAATATTCTTTTCGACTCATATCTGTTATTCAAATTAACAAAAGAAAATTAAAGCGCATTATTCAGGAGATTAAGGAAATGTTTAATTTATCATTTTCAGCGGGCGCTTTAAATTGCAAATTCATATCTTTAATTAACTATGTTTTATTAAATACACACCGCCTAACATTCCCTCTTATCTCGACAACGCCCAAATCTCTAATTACGCGTGCAAAATATCCTTCCCAGCGCTCATCCCAGCAAAAAAAAGCCAGCTTATAGTTTCGAGAAACGACTCGAGCTCAACGAAATCGGCAGTCGATTCACGATTTCTCCTCCGCAAGCCAGCTCACAAAAGGAGGACGCTGGCTCAGAGTCTAGCCCGAGGAAGGCTGGGCGCGTCCGCGGAGGCCAATAGTTGTCCGGCCAAATGAGTTAGCAGTCGCATTAATTAATTATAATTAAGTTTTAGTTGACGCGGAGCGAGGCTCTCCGCGAGCGCACTGTAAGCAAGAGCACACAGCCAGCTTCGGCGCCCTACGCGACTGGCATTTTGAGCATTACCGATATTATGCAGATTTCGCCCTCCTCTGGCCGCGCGCGCTTGCCGTCTTCTCTCGCCTCTCTTTCTCCGTCGTTTCTTCGCCTTTTGTCTTTGCTATCGCGCGCTAAGAGGATTCTTCCTTCTCTCTCTCTCTCGCGCGCGCTTGTTTTTTTTTTCTGTTTCTTGCCGTACTACTTGACTAGAGTTAACAAGCGTACGGAGAATGAATTATTCACTTATTTACGACACGTAAACTCTCAGTTTTGTCACGTGATTTGTATACGATAGAGCGAGAATATTGATTAACAGGCACGATTTTACGACTCTCTCTCTCTCTCTCGGGCGCGTATATATATAAGGTCTGGCTGAAAACTCGCTGCCAAGTATTTTTAATGTAATGCCGCTCGCTTCCTTGAAATACTTTTAATTATTAATTAAATAATTCAAACTTATAAATCGAGTTAAGCCGAAGTTTGTACATTTAGACTAAATTACATCCATGAATAAGGGAAATACTTTTGAGCGCTGAATAAATAATGACCTCTACAGCTAAAAGTAACTCTTTACCCGATGGATTAAAAATTTGTACTATTTTTCAGTTCTGCCCGGTTGATTTAATCGAGAATCGCGGAGAATAAAGTGCAATCAAACAATTTAGCATTCGAATGGGAGTGTATTTAAAAAGCGCGCATTAACAAAAGCGGGCAGTAAAAAGCAAAGAGCATAAAAGAGCGTATATATTTATCATCGGAATAAAGACGACGAAACATTGAAACTGCCTGGGATATTATTTTGATAGAGCGTCTACGAAATTACTGCCGCGCTTGATAAGAAAAGTAGTAATACACAGCTCCGGCGAGCATTAAGCATTAAATCTAGGGGAGAAAGCTCCGCTGGCGAATGACAAAGAGAGGAAGAGAGAGGGTGGGAAAACGAAAGACGAGGAGGATTCGGCGTAGGCGCGCAGTTATGATGGGCGCGCTTGTCGAGCGTCGCGCGGATGAAGCTTCGGGTAGCGAGCGAAAAGGATCGGCGTCGGCAACTGCGTGCATCGTCTACGTCCTCCTGGTTCCCGTAAGAAGCTGTTAATCTTCGGTAATAAAGTGTATTTTCATTATAATACAGCATGAATATGCAACGGCGATAATGGCCTTAATATCCCGGCATGCATCTTCCTGTGCTTTACGAGCTGAGCCTCCTCTCCTCGCCGGAATTCGAGGATGCCCTTACTGGATTTTACTGTGTACAAGTAGCTTCTGCAGCCGTGCTAACTCGGCCTCCTACTCCCGCACCCGCCCGAGCCGAGAGCGGATATATACACACGCCCGCGAGCTGCCGCGAGTATAAAACGCATTCGGCAAACCAACTACGTCAGGTTCGTTCACCTCGCGCGCGCGCTTAGCTGAGTAGGCTGCTGCTGCTCTCTCTCTCTCTCTCTCTGCTACTGCTGCTGAAGCCTGCTACGTGGTCCAAATCACTTATCGGGAGTGAGAGAGCTGGGCTTGCTTGCCTCCTCTCCTCTTTTTATCGGGTTATTCTTGCTGTAGTTTTACTGCGCGACGGAAATGATGAAACGCTTGGACGAAATTAGATGTTAGCGGGAGGATGAGTGTACAGGACTGTTTTTCGTACTCCTTCGTTGCTAAAGTTCAAAAGAAGTTTTAAGTATATATACTTTTTATTGCAAATTGAAAATATTTTTAACTTTTTCTAATGGACATAAACAGTCTAATGTATAAAACATTCGAACATTACGAAAAATTTGCCGATAAATTAAAATAGTTTATAAGCTGTTGGATCTTTTAAGCGGATGCAATATCTACTACAAGAAATTATGTATAATGTTTGAATTTTTTCTATATTTTATGTTTTGATCTAGAAAATAAAAATGAGTGTAACAGTCATAAATTATTATTTAAATTTTCTAATTCAAGATTTACTACTTACAAAAAAGTCATCTATTCGCATTTCCTACTCACATAAATTGTCCCTAAACAATAAAATTTCTTCAAAACCAACCCTCGCACCTTAAAAGACACGCTATAAAGCCAAATCCGCCGCTCTCATCTCCCCCGCAGCCACACTCAGCCATCCCTATTGTTTTAATATTTTCCCTCTATACGTATGCGCGGCGGCATCTCGAGAATCCAAGAATAGCAGCGTGTATTTCAAGATGAAGCGCTCGCGCTCGGCGTCGGCGGTTATGCGTAAAGCGGCGCAGACCCGCAGCGCTTACCGAAGACTGTAAATGCGCGTATTCTGGCGTTCGCTTTCTCCGGCGTGCGCTAATTTATTCGTCAAAGTCAATGGCTTCGAATAGAGAGGTGTAGCTTGTAACTCGCAAACTCCTTCGACTCGGCGAGCTAGAGTTGCCGGAGCATTACGGGGACGCGACATTCTATTACGCGCGTTAAGTAGCTTTGTCAAATCGCGGCTGCTCTGCTTATGTACGGCTTACCCTGTACAGGCGGTTACTACTGAAACATCTAATTATAAAATCCGCGTGCTGCTGCTACTCTGCTCTGTGTCTTTCATCTGGAATTAATTAATACGGCGAGCTTTTAATGCATATTATTTTGAGCTCTCAAAGATTCCTTTGGCAAGATAAGCCCGGTGTTGAGCGTTTATTTTTGAGTGTAGCTACACAAACTGGAACGTAGTTTATTTTCAAGATGGTTTTGACTAATTATTAAAACACATGCTGTTAGTATACAACTTTAATACATTTTAACAGAAAATCGAATTCAAAAGGAAAATTTCGAAAAAAATTAGACTAGACCGTAAAAGTAGCCAATACAAGTCACAGAAGCACCAACAGAGAGACAGATCGGTAAAGGTTCGAGAGCTCTCATTGAGCCAAATCAACGTAGCCCAGTGAAATAATGTGTTTAGACACGCTTTTTCAGCCTCTCTCCCTCAGCAAGCCCTCTTAGCCATCCGTTCCCAATGCTTTATACGCGAAGTACGGCGTGAAATCTCATTATGTCCCGTCGCGCGTACGCGAGCGATACATACACTCTCTCCCATTACGCGTATCCGCGTCCGAAACATTGCCCCGGACTCCGGCGCTTTCTCGCTCCTTTTTTTTCCGTCCCTCATTTCGCCCGCCGGCCGAGCATTCCCTAAATTTATTCGCTCGTATACGCCGCGTTTACGCGACGGACGCGAGCCCGCGCGAAAAGTCTAATTTGTTTTAATGACAAACTGTAGCGACGACGTCGCGTCCGCGCAATTATCCGAACGTAGGAGGGGGTATAAACGTTAATCGCGTTTCGCGATATGTGGCCTTCGAGAGCCAATTAAAGCGGCTCCGCGCGCGCGCCTTCGGCGACGTCTAATTTTATTTCCAATAAAAACGCGCGGAAGACGCAGAGGGAGAGAGAGGGAGAGCTTGGGAACACGTTTCATTACTTACGCGCGCTGTGTGCGGAGGCGCGGGAGAGAGAGAGACCTGCGAAATTTTTTTTCGCGCCGATTATAAATAGAACTTACAAGCCACTCGCTCTTTCGCCGTGGCGAGCTGACGAAAATTTTGTTTTATGCGTAGAGATGCTATAAGCGCGAATTTCGTGGATGCTAAGAGATGAGTATTTTCGTATTTTTTATTCGATTTCTGCGAAGGTATTCGATTACGCGCGGCGCGCTCGGCGAAATTTTCCTCTTTGTGTTTAAGAGGGAAAGTAAATTTTTTTATAATCCTCGTTTGTCTACTTTGGATAAACAGTGATAAATAATGATGATATACCTGTCGGCCGTATTTTTAGTCGGCGACATCCTTGAGTTCAGCGCGATTGACGCAAATAGTGTCAAAAATTGCAGTATTTTAGTCTTGATAACAAAATTTTCTAACCCGCACGATTTGTGTAAAAGTAAAAGGCTTGGCTGCCCTCTACCCACTTGCAGCCTCCAACTCAAAGATGTATAATCGTGAAAAAGTGGAATTTATCGAAAACGAAACATCGATTAACGGCGCTAGTCTATAGGACTACCGACAAAAAGCGATGCACCGGCAGGCGGCCTAAGCCAATTTTTTTCTTTTTTTTTTTTTTATTTTCATCCAGAGCCGATGAAAGAGAATAGATAAACGTATATAGACAAAACCGTAGGTACACCGCGGGGGGCGGGGGCGGCGTGTGTGTCGTGCACCACCGAACTGAAGCGGCGCGCGGCGCCCGGGCTGCAGGCGCTCAATTCGCGCGGGCGCTTCATCTCTTTGTTCTCCATTTTACTCGGCTGGCTTCTCCAGCCCGGGTTTTCTATTCCGACGTATTTTTTTTCCACGCCGCCCATAAGCACCTCCGCTTCCGTTTCACTGGCCGCCGAGCGATATTCACGTGCACGGAAGGGCAGGACGAGGGAGAGAGGCTGCTGCTCGCTGCTGCTGTTTGTGTGTGAAAAAAACGAGAGGGAGAGAGAGAGAGAGGGAGAGAGAAAAATTGCCGGCCGGCCCCACCAAATTCAAATGCACTCGAGTCCTCCGCGCAGAGCGGCGAGTGCAGAAGTTGGGCTCTCTGTCGGTGCAGCGTATATACGTATACGTGTGAAATATCTGGACTATTATAGACGCGAGAGGCGATGATCAAAAAATTCGCTCTAAACAAAAGATTCCACGGATGGCGAGAGAGCAGCCGCTTCTTTTTTTCGTGGATCAGCCAAAGCTTTTGCGAGAGCTCTACGCGCGCGCGGCAAGCTTTGACTTTCTCCCTCTCTTTCTCCCCCTCTCGGGCCGGGCTTGTTGTGTTGCGCCGCGTACGTATATGTACTCATTGGCGCCCAAACGTACGACGACGCTATATTTAAAAATCGGCGCGCTCTCCTGGAAACTATACCTACAAAGAGGCCGAGGGGCCACCACACACACATACACACCTATACGCCGGTGTGCAACATCGACTTTATTAAAATCCACTGCTGGCCACTCTCGCACACTTATACAGTATGAGCAGCCGCACGTAACCGACAGATACGCGGACTTGGCTATCTCTCCGAAGCGCGAATGAGCCTCGCGCACGCATACGTAAACATGCCGGCTCACAGACTAGCGGCTCTCTCTCCCCTATACTCGTATTGTTGTCCTCTCTCTTTTTTTTTCGGGCTTTATTTCGCGCCCGGCGCGATTCTTTTTTTCTCTCGCCGCCCGGGCTCTCTCGCGAAATTATCATTTTAATAAATGCCCCTGGTGCAAGCGACGCGAACAACGATTCACGCTCGGTATGCGCTGAACGTAAACTGATACCATAAGATTTTAATGCGGCGGCCACGCTCGATGAGCGCTTTTTTTTGGCGGTGCGCGTAGTGGTGTGGAAGTTGTAATGCGCGTTTTGAAAATTTAGGGAAAAAGTCTTGGCTAATTTGGGGGTGATCTAACAAATGATCTAGACTAGGTTTAATGTTCATTTGTTTGGGTGTTTACGCAAAGAGGAGGCTTATAAATATAATATGAGGTGTAGTATTTAAAGAAGTAATACTTTACCAGTGAGTCTTTCCCATTTAATAAAGAATCGGATGACTGCGGCCCGTTTGGATAACTCACCTGGAAAGAGAATTTTTTTTATTATTTAAATGATTTTTAAATTAGATCTTTTAAATGAATTATTTAAAAATTATTAAGTTTTTTCCTAATTCTTATTCTATTATATAGAATTTTTTTCATTTATACCTCAGGAAGAATAAGAAAGAAAATTATGTCTGCCAGGGCTGTGTATTATATTTCACAATAAGTGTCCAAATTTTTTGCCCTCATTATTTTCGTGGTAGAAGCGTAATAAAATTGAAGATAAATCAACGCAAATGTTTTACGGCTGATCTACTTAAAATTTCAAACATTTTTTATCGCCCTTTTTGCAGCTACACTTGAATCTTGCCGAGTTTCTACATTTCATATTTTTACCCACTATTATCCAAAAAAAAAACTATTTTTTCTTTCCAGAAATAGCCCTCCCATTTAATTAACCGAAAGTTCTCGCCTCTCGGCTTCCCTAGAAACGCATTAAAATTCCAAATATTTTCAATGCGCTTTGAAATAACTCTTTTTCCCTGGGAAGAACAAAGTCCAGCCAAGTTCCTTTTTGTTGTACAACAAAAAAAATCGGCGAACGAAGAAAAGAGCAAAAAGAAGAAGATCGCCGTCGCGGCATTAACAAAAGTACCTGCGGGGGCCCCAGCGTAGAAGCATAGAGTCCAGAGGGTAGGCAGTAGGAGCGAAAAGCGGGCGCGATACAAGTCGCGCCTTTGTCTTGCAAAAAAGTAGCAGTCGCGCGAGAGCGAATATATCACGAGAGCGAGCCGCCGCGGGCATTGTTTCACTCCTCGCATAATTACTGCGCGCGAGTCATGTTTTAAAGTTAAACTTCACCTAAATAAAGCTTAATGTTATTATATCGCGCGAGAGCGCCGGAGCGACGTGGAATAAGAGAGAGAGAGAGAGAGAGAGAGAGAGAGAGAAAGAGCTAGGGACGCCGCTGAGGGGGAGGCGGGCAAAGTCGAGCCATTATGCAACGCAGGCTCGGCGGTGCCACTTTCAAATGTCGTTATATGCACTGGCCCCACGTGTGCATATTATACTCCGTGTGGCTCTGTGTATATACCGGCCCGCCGATCGTTTTCCCGCGGCGGGTTATACGGACTTTCCGCGAGCGCGCGGGCTCCTGCAATTTTAACGTTAATTCGATTCGGACTTTGCTTTTTGCCAAGAACCCGAGCTTAATTTTTCCACTTATCTGCCGAGAGTGAGGATTTTTTAATGAATTTTTTATTGTGTTTGGCTGGTTATAAGTAGCGGGATTGTAAAGGTTAAAAAAGAAGTTGAAGTATTTTCGTTACTTGGGGTTACAATGAAACTTGTAATGTACAGATTAAGAGAAATTTATATGAATGAGTGAGGAAGCGATATAGTGGTTACAATGTCCATTGAATACGTTTGAAGAACTTGATCTGAAAAATATTATCATAATTTATTACTAGCTAGTAGATAAACTCGTGCCTTTTCAGCATTTTGCAAATCCTACGCACTCGCATAAAACATAGATAGCACACTCTTACCATATCAATAAATTAATACGCAAGCATAACTGCATTAAATACCAACTCTCGCCATTTCTTTTAAAACCCAAACATTGATAGTTGATTTAGAAGGATCGTACAATGCTATAACATCAGATCAGACTTTATCCTTCTACTTTCCACGCTCTCCGAAAGCAAAACCAACAACCGCATCTAATAAACACAGCCTGCCGCAATAGCCTTCATAAAACTTAACGTTTACCATCCCGGCTTTTTTTCCCTGCAGCCAGGACAAGCAGCCCCGCTCCCAATTCTCATCAACGTCGGACGCGAATTAAAATAGGCTTTCATTCGAGGGCCCGAATATGGGATATACCATCGACACGGCATGATAATTGACGCGGCGTCGAAAACGAGCTCTAACGCAGAAACACAGGCCTGGCGGGGCGACAAAAATTTTCGGCAAAAGCTGGCCGCGTGTCTAGGCCATCATATACCGTCCGCGGCCAGATGGATACAAGTAAATTTGTTTAACTCGAGCGGCGCGCGCAGCAACGAGAGCGAGAGTGCGCCGGCACGCGTGCATTAACACGGAACGTCAATTATGGCTATTCTCAATATCCATAATTATTATCGCGGACGGACTAGCTGCCGCTGCCAATTCTCTCGTATTACCGACCTTATACTCTCTACACTGCTCCCACTCTCTCTCTCTCTCGCTCTTTTGCTCTTTGTAAAGCTCTCGGTGAATAGAGCCGGGGCCGGGCCGCCGCTCGCGCTCTATACCAAATGAAATGATGACGTTCATTTGCAAATGCGTGCCGCCGCGCGGCAGGCCGCACTGGAAGTGCATTATTTTTATTGAGTTTATTAGCAGCCGAAGCCACGAGAGCGTCAGCTTGAAATCCCTCCTCGACCCATCATATACGCGCGCACCCCCGCTAATAATATACGTATATGCGAGCGCATTTTCGGGGAGAGAAAGAGAGCATGAGAGAAACAGAGAGAGAGAGAGAGAGTGGCTAGCTTGATGGGGGACGCACGCACGCCGTGAAAGGGATGACGATGATGCATCCCTCGAGAGACTGCGAGCGCGAATCGATTCAATTTGCTCTGCTGGTTGCTTTGGGCGGTTGGTGAAAAAAATTATAACGAGAGTGTAAGAGCGAAGCTGGCTTCATCTTATATTAATGCGGCGATGGTTTGGGTTATTGTGTGAAACGATTCGTTTTTTAGGAGGCTGGGCGAGGTGATTTTTTTTTTAATTAGAGAGCGATCGCTGTGTTAGGCTTTCTTTTGTATCGGAAAAGTTTTATGAAATACGCTTTATGCTGGATTGGCTGGGTCGGAAGATCGGCCAGCTGGTTTCGGGATAAAATGTATTTGCAGTGCAAACAAATTTAATTTATTAGAGTTTGAATGGAGTATTGAAATGGGCTAGCATAATTTATCAACTTTCCTGAATGTATGTGATAGAAAAATATCTTTAATAGCTGCTATGTTAACAATTTGCCTTTATATTCAATAGTTGCTGGCTCTGTTATAGGAATGTTAAATTAATTTTCGATTTATGAGGCAATTCTTTTTAAGATATTACGAGACTCTTAATGCAACTAATAATAATATTAAAATAATTAAAATCTTAAATATATAAATGTTGCCTGTTAATGGAGAAAAGCCTGGAGTATTTTGCCTGTTATTTAAATGAGCAAAACCTGTTGAAATGTTTTACCCTATTTAAATAAAATATTATTCAATTAAAATAGCTTTACCACCTAAGCCGCAGCACTCAAATTTCTAACCAGATAAAATTAGTTAAATTATTTACAGTTTGGTTCTGAAACTAAGGCAGATGTAATTTTAAGAAACTTTAGTAATAATAGATTCTTAAACTGACCTAAATTTATTTCAATTGATTAAAATGTATTTCTTCCTTAAATAATGCACAATTCTTTCCAACACAATACAGCAAACGTTTTTACGCGTTAAAAAAAGAAATAAATATTTAAATCTGGTTTTGAATTTCCACAATAAACTTTTTAATACTTGAATATCAAAAGATGAAGGTTTCGCAATACCGATCGAATAAGCTCGACATTTTATAAGAATGAGCCGGACGCTCGAACCATAAAATATATCCGAAAATTTTCGCTACTTTATATACACAAAATCCCGGCCGAAAAATTCGCACCGCACGGATACACCGACCGAAATTCCCTATATATAACCGATTGTTCCACATTGCCGCACTTTTTTGCCCTCCCGCGTTTCATACATAATAGCCATAGCCGGCGCACTGCCCTCCCACTCTCTCCTCGAAAAAAAAAAACAGGAAAAAAGCTCTCCGCGTACCCAGAAAACCAAGCAGCGGTCGCGGGGCTGTGCGTGTAAACCGCTCACGTCGAACGCGGCGGGCCGAGTGTAAAATCGATTTTTTTCAGAGCGCCAGTTCGGGGGGTGGTGCGCCGGTGGTAGGAGAAAAAAAGCGCGTCGATACGACAGGTCCGATACTTTTTTCGGGCGCGCGAACGAAAACGACCAAGCACACACATACGCGTTGCAAAATGCGCCGAGGAGTGGGGGAGGAGAAAGGAGGGAGAGGCTCGTTGGGCAGGAAAAAAAAACGCGATCGCGACAGTAAAATCAGCCGTTACACCTCCCCCCCGTCAACCCCTTTCACTTCCCCCCTTGCGAGCTCTTCGCGTAGTCGTATCCCGCGGTATGCAAATCGCGGGTAACGGGATAACGCGCCGGCGATTATACGAGGGCGCGTCCGCGAAATGGCCGTCAGAGAGCTCAGGGGGAGAGTTAGCAGCGGGAAAAAAATTTTTTTTCGCGCGCAGCAAGAGAGGCCTCGTAAAAATCCGGAGCTACCAATCGGAGGCCATTGTGCCGGCGGAGCTGCAGGGGTAACAATGCAGCAGGAGCTGCAGCGCAGCTCCTCGGCGCGTGCATTTTTGCGCGCGAATTGCATGTATTGTCGGGACTTTTCGAATTGTATTTCTACGACTGTTCGCGTCCGAGGGCGCAAGGAAGCGCGAGATTTTGCGCGTTTTTTCTGCGTACAGACAGCCGTATTTTTTCAAAGCCCCCTTTTCCTCAAAAAGCAGAGGAGGGTGCGAGAGATGAAGGGGGTGAGTGGAAAAAAACAAGGCTTTCTCTCTTTCGCGTGTTTTGTTTCCGTTTGCAACGCGTGCTTTTATTTCGTCGCGCTCGCGTTAAATGCGCATATTTATAGACACCCCCGATCGCCGCCTGCTCTCCCTCTTTTCTCTCTGTCTCTTTCCCTCTCTCGCTCGTGCGTTCGTGCGCTGTTTCGCTGCTACCTATTATAAGCTTCTTATATATCGGGCCGATATTTATTGCGCTTGCCCGAGCTCGTATAAGGGAGATCGCGAATATAAGGCAGCTCGATGAAAATAAATTATTTAACGAGTTAATGCGGGAGGACTTTGCATGGAAAAAAGTGCATATATCAGTGCGAGTTATGCGGAATCGGGGTAAAGATATGAGAGCCCCCGACGGTCGTCTGTTTATGAGAGGAATCGCCGTTTAATCTTAATTTAAGGATGCCTTTGCTTTTGATCGATAATTATTGTTTTTAAATCACGTTAGTTTATGAAAGTGATATTTAATCAATATATAGTCTTAGTTTGTAAATTAATCGCGCGTTATACTAATACTTTTTTTTCTAAAACTGATTAAATGTAAAGATATATGTTGACTACGTAAAACTTCACAAGTATTTAAATTTTCATTGAATATAATCTTTACATTCTCATCTGAATTCACAAAATAATTCTTATCAAGCTTGACGGTATTATTTTTCAAAACATAATAAGTTACGTGTAGAACAAAAAAAAGAAAATATTAATCGCAACATGCAAGCTCAAGCTCCCCGCGATCATAAAAAGCAGAAGCCGTGGAGCGGCGCTCGGAGCGTGACCGGCTAACAAACCGATACAAGGGGGTCGCTGAGAGTATAGTCTCCGGCACTCGAACTCGGGCGCGTGCATACATATCGGAAACAAAAAAGTAGTCCTAATTTCCTAAAGGGCGCGCAGAGGGTTAGCTCAGGGTGGCCAGCGTTCGCGTGCGCTCGTTGTATGTCCTGGCCGTGCTCCCTCTCTCTCTCTCTCTCTCGTCCCCCTACTCCTTCTCGCTCGCTCGCTCTCTCGTCTGCATCGAGCATTCCTAGAACAGTAATCTTATTAAATTTACATATTAATCAACGGATTTTAATTATCCCCAACCCCCCGCCGAGCAAGAGAGAGAGAGAGAGAGAGAGGGAGAAAGAACGAGAGAGAGGGAGGGAGAGAGCGAGCGAGTTCCACCCTTGTGCGGCGGTGGCGGCGGCGGCGGCGGCGGAGACCGAGCCAGCTCTCGTAATTTACATTAATCCAATAATTGCATGGAGGTTTCCTAATTAGAAATTCAAATGAGGTGGTGGCAGGCAGGCAGGCTCTGTGCCTCGGCCGGGGCTCTCTCTCTCTCTCGCTCACTCTACTCTCTCCCTCTCTCTCTCTCTCTCGCTCTTCGGCGAGCGGGGCTACCAACTCAGCAGTGGCTAGAGAGAGAGACAAACTTAGGAGCGAGAGGGGGTGGGCAGGGGGGGAGTAGCGCCCATCGCCTACTGCCTCCGACACCGAGCAAAGTCCGCAGTAGACCGAACCGAGGCGCGCGCGCAAGAGAGAGAGAGGGAGAGAGCAGCGTGCTCGTATGTACGTCTCTCGACTACTGGTCCCTAGCTACCCCTCGGAGAGCGAGAGAGAGAGGGAGGCCAGAGGTGGAGCGCTCGCGCACACACAAGTTGGAGTATTACGCGCGGTGGACGTCGGCTGCGAGCGCGCGCGCGAGGCCAAAATTACCGAAATCTGCATGGAGTTCGGAGAGAGAGAGAGAGAGTCGAGCTCGGATCTCGCACCCGCTTCCGAACCTATATACAAGCTCCTGCGATGCTGCTCTGGTCGAGATGGTAACTGAGGAATGGTCCGAGGTACCGGACTGATACTTCTTGGGGCGGTGCGTTTGATGGTTTATGAAAATTGAGAGAAGAGATTTTTTTTTAACTTATTTTGGACAACCGATGTTTTGGAATACTAAAGGTGTTAAAAGTGAAAATCGCATTTGCAGTCAATACCTGGATGAAATCTTGTAATATTAAAACTTTTAAAAATAATTTTAAAAAATTCAAAGTACAAAATTAAAAATGCAAAAGATAGCAAGTATCACAGGACGAGAGGAGAGCAGGCCGTTAAAGCAATTTCGGGCCAATATGGCGTTGTCCATCGGTACGTCTCGTTGCATGCGGTCCTTTTGTTGTCCCCGGAGGGATCCTTCGACAACCCTAACACGTCCCTAATACCGTCACAGGCTTACCCCTCACCCTCCTCCCTTCGACCAGCTCTCTCTCTCAGCCTCCCTTCGCGCCCGCACTTATACACAGTCGGTCGGCTCGTAGGTGTATAATGTAGCTTTATCATAGGAAGAGGGAGAGCCTACAACGAGTAGAGAGCAGCGCTTCCCTGCGCGATAGTCTCTCCTCGCGCCTTGGGACGATTAGCGCAGGTGTCAACCTGCCAGCATGATACAAGCGAGGACAAGTCGATTCCTCTCTCTCTCGCTTCTCTCTAGCTCCTTCTCGCTTTCGCCTGGTTAACGCAACTCGGGCGTATCGGCTGACAAGCTACATAAGCGCCGCTCTTAGTATGCGTCTATAATGAATTTCGATTGTAAAAGTGCCCGCGTAATCTAAGAAAGCGGTGCAAATATTTCAAAATTACCGGGCTTCGTTAAAACGAGCAATGTAGCAATGCTAACGAAACGAAATCCTCGGGATATAGCCGGCATTAGCAAAAGACACGTCCCTACGTCTGCGAGCAAGGCAAGCGTAACGTCCAGCTCTCGCTTCCCATCACTCTATAGTCCCAAGCCCCGACGTGCCATCGAATATCGCATTACGTTTGCCTTTGGATTTCCTTGGAAATCGAAAATCAGCGCGGCGGCTGCGCGCACCTTCCTCTCGTCCGCGCCCAGGACACTCACTTATGCATACGTAAGAGCCGCGGCGGAGGGGAGAGCTTGCGACGCGGCGCAATTCGATGAAATTTCCAACATTAATTGTATCACAATGGTAATTGAATCTGCGGAGCTCCGTCTATTTGAACAATAGTTGGTTATATTATGTAGATTTCCGTCGTCGTGGCGCGTTCCCTCCTCCGCGTTTCCTTTCCTCCCCCCTCAGCCGACTTGCGCGCGAGTCCATACGCGAGAGAGCGCTGCTGGCTGTTTAAACACAGACGATATCAGAACTAGCAGAACTAACGCGAGCGAGCGCCTAGTTTTCTCCCCCTCCGTCGCTCTGCTGAAGCTTCTCGCTCCAGCGCGCCATTATCATAATTGCACGTGCGGCGCGTTCCTTCGACTGACCCGTTACCGTACGACTGCCAGGGATGAGAATAGCCGGGGAGGGAGAAAGGTCGTAGCCTGGAACTTGGGCAGGAGGTGCAGATGAGGAGCGCTCGGATTAGCCAGACGAGCTCCCAAGTCGTATAAGCGCGAGTGCGGCTCTATGTGTGGGTGCCTGCGGGCCTCTGTATATAGCTAGGTTCTTTCTCGGCGAGTTGTGCATTAAGCCTCCGCTAATGATTCGATTCTCGATTGTGGAATTAAGTCTAATGGAGCCTTTCCGTATATATAGCGTATACTTAGCAGGGCGCGAGTGAGAGGGGGGAGGAAAGTGGTAAGGGGACCGGGCATGAATATTTAGTCGCCTAGTTTTCCTGTTATGGATGACGCGCTGCATTATGGAATTAAATAAGGCGTTTTGAGAAAAGCAAAGCTGTTATTGTTTTTAATTGGGTTATGAATATTTAAGGCACTTTTTGTCTAAAATACTTTAAAAAATAGAACGAGTTAAAAGAATGAATTCTTGAAAATATAAATAAACACGTTTCTGAAACTTAACAGCAATCATTTTTCATCATTTTGAAAACCATGCCCCTTACGACCCAACCAGATCCTTCAAAATTTAATAGCAAAGACGCAAAAACAACGCAACAAACCCAGTCAAATAAATTATTACAAAGTCCCTATAATAAGGAAAATGCGCAGACAACATAAACAAGCTCCACCAAAAACAACGATGAAATTGAATCGTCGCTAATTTATTCGGCCGTACTTTGAAATACAAACGGCCGAGCGCGGCCTCTATAAACCGTCATTAAACGTAACCCGCGCCTGCTTGCGCCCGCGCGCCATTGACGCGTTCAGTTATTCGCGCTCGCGCTTAAATCAGCGTCCGCGCGCTACACAGCAGCGAACCAGCACCCCCGCCTTCTATTTCCAGGCAGCAGCGGGCGCACTTCAAAAATCGAATATTAATATCGGCGATTAAAGTCGCGGCTTTGGTCTCCACTTAATTGCGAATCACAGAGGCTCGGGCGCGCGCGAGCGGCTAAATGAATTAACCTATTTAATTAGCGCTTCGTTGTAACGAGAAGTTATGGGGCTCGGTGTGCGTAAGCGCACGTGCGCGCGCTTGGCCAAAAATTACAGACGCGGCCGCGAGATATTTCAAGCGAGCCAGCGGGATAAACGCTTTTAATGGAACAATTAACGTTGCGATCATTTTTAATGAGAATACACGCGATGTTTCTATCGTTGCTCTCTCGCGGGGCCCCGGCGCTTAACGCGGAAAGCGGACCGAGCGCGAGAGCGCGTTACATAATTATTTTCCTTTGGCGCCCTCTCGGTAATTCGAATGCGTTTACGTTTTCATGAGAAATTTTCAGTTTATGCGCGACGAGCGGCCGGCTTTTATCGACTTTATTTTCACACGTGCGTTTTTACAGCGGCAATAAACAGTTAAATAACTCCCTAGTAAGCTCGATATTTTTATTCGCTTATATACCTAAGTAAATATCAATTATTAAATCAAGTCGCCTGCGAATTCATCGTTTATTCATTCTAATATAATGACGGCGGAGTGAAATTTTTCTTGGATTTTCATCGCGCTGTAATAATTGATCCGGCAAGTAGTTTATAAATAAATCGCATTCGAAAAAAGGAAAATCGAATAATTTTAACTTAATAAAACAAAGTCTTTAAAGCGCGAATGCATTATTAATGTCGATTCCGATTCTCCGAATGATAGCGTTACGCGGGCAAATATTTATAATGCAAACGAGCGTATTCAAGGAACATTATCGCGAATTAAAAGCCCAAATCGATAATTTACTCGGCCGAATTCGTGCGAAATTACGTAAAAGGGAGAGGGAGGGGGGATGGTAGGAAGTTGAGCGAAGTCGAAAAGCAGTTCTATATACGGCTGCTCGGGAATTGAGAACCGCTGTTAGAGAGCGCGAGCTCGGGCCTCGCGTGCGGGGATCCATATAAATCCTAATTCCGTGATCAGCGATATCTGCAAGTTCGTTCTAGGCCGAATAACCTAACCCTGGCTCTCTCTCTCTCTCTCGCTTGGATTCGTATAACTACAGGCTAGGCAACTCCGCGCGCTAGCTTCTTATATTTACTCGACAGTCGGTAATGGCCATAATCGACGCGGGGCTATAACCGATCCCCGGCTGGATAATAATTATGCCAAAGTTTGACGCTCGTTGCATTGTCGAACGATTGCAAACTTGGCCGCTGATAACAAGGATAAAAGGCTAGGGGGAGGCTAGCAAGATCATGACTGATGCTAATGATAGTGATTCGCCGAGGATAATCGCCTGTCAATTATATCGCGGCGCGGAGCTGCGAGGGCGAAGGTAGGAGGAGAAGAAAAAATGAGTTATGGGCATAATTCGCTAATGGGCTCTAAGCTTAGACTCGCGAGCGAGCGAGCGCAGCTGAGGCTTAGGCGCGACGAAACAAAGGACTTTGCGTTATTGAACGGTAATTAGGAATGCCTTAAGAATAATATCGCGACGCCGCACGCTAATGGACGATAATTTATACATTATGCCCGCTAGCGAGCCCGAGAGCGCGACTGCTCCGAGATTTCGATTGATATTACTTTGTCTTCAGCGAGGCTAAAAAGTCGTTGATTCAGTTTTATTATTATTTTCCTTTTATTTAGAGCTCATTGAAATTGTTATTTATATTTATGGAGCTGGCAATTAAAACATTTATATTTAAAGCACTATGGAGTAATTTCGATAGCCTTTCATTTTCTTTTAAATAACGAACGATTTGCCCTCTAGAATATTCATTCTTTTTATACATTTAAATATCTCTTACTCGGCTCTCGCTATGTAAAATTGTTCTAAAATTAATTTTGTTGTGATTATTTACGAAGATTTATTAACAAAATAATAAAAGAAAATTCTATTCGCATGTCGAGTTAAAAATATGAATTAAACATTCGGGTAAATATTAAAAGATTAAAAAAAATATCGGGGAATTAAAAGAGCTATTAATAACTCTATTTTCGTAGAAGATTCCGAAGCAAACTATTAAAATCCTGTAGCCATCTGAAAATAAATGGGGGATGCCTTGCAGATTTTACTACTTCGCATTAATATCGCTAAAATACTCATTTCACGCAGTGATACTAATATTTTCCAATGAGGCTTGCTCAACTTGCTAAATTATTAATAGATTACGATGAATCTTATTTTTTATCTTAATTTAAATAAATTAATGATTCAACTTTAAATCATGTATGTTTTATTAACATAATTAATCTGAAGCTAAAGTACGAAGTATATAAATTTTCCCTAATAAATGACCGTGCACTTCACTATAATTCTAGAACTTCAGCATTTCTCACCTAATTATAATAAATAATTCGTTTAAGAATAACATTTCCGTGAAGTCAAAATACGAAATAATAAATAAAATGCGTAATAAATAATAAATATGATGAATTTGTTTAAAAATTTATTTAAAAATCATTGATTTTATAAATTAATCTCTAAATTACTAACTCACCACACCAACTTCAAACATTTCCAAACAAACCTATTAAAAATTACAGGGCGCTTCCATTGGCACCTGACAAACCAGGGCGACTGGACGCGCGAAAAACGCTCAAGCCTATATACGCACGGCTCGACGCGCGCTTTTACGCCCACGCTCGCTCGACCTTGACAGAGCAGTGTATATATAATAATACATCCCAACAGTCAGCTCTCGCAGGCAGGCGGCGCTCCTCTCTTATATTCGCGCATCGCGCAAAACGCTCGCGTCTGATGGTGATGATGATGATGACCGGCGCCGGTTTATTACCTCCGAAATAAATCGATCCCCTCCCTGCTCGCTAGGGTACATCAGCCCTGCCTAATCATCTCGATGTAGCTGTGCTAATGCTGCGCGCTCGCCGAGGCTGCAAAATCAGTGGCAGAGCGCGCGTGCCTTTACCGCGCGGGCGCGACGTAACAAGCCAAAAGGGGGGCGTAGTGGGAGGGCGGAGGACAGGTTAGGCAGAGAGAGAGAGAGAGAGCGGTGGCGGCAGCCCAGTAACGTGTGGTAATTATATTAGCGACTAATGGATATAGTTAATTGCTAATTATCAAGCCTGCCGAATGATCGATAGTAGCGAGATAACGCCAGAGCGCGGTCGAATCTCTCTCGCGGAGGCTGACGTCGGAGGAACGAGAATTAGAGAGAGTGAGAGAGAGAGAGGCTGGGCTGCTGGCTGAGCCAGGAAGAGAGAGAGAGAGAGAGGGAAGGGATTGCGGATTACCAAGAGTGTCATTCTGCTAGGGCCTCGCCGCCGCTACGGCTTCCGATATATATCCGACGAGCAAGCGGCGGCGACTGCACTTCCTATGTAGGATTAGGGCTTTTGTAATTAGCAATCGACGGTTACGGAATTATTATCGCTACGCGCGCATCGATTCCTACATTTGCGATGCCGTTGCGCTGCCGCACGCGCGCGAGCTCATCAGTATACTAGATTCGAGCGCGCGTTTCGTGAATCTTCGATACTGTGATGAGCATGACTATTGTGAGCTTGGCGTTTTTGAATTTCGGAGAGGGAGTGGTAAGAGTTTTCGCTGATTTATTAAGAAATGGAGCAGAGTTGGGGATTGGTGAGAGTCTTTTGAAGGTGTAATGGTAGGGCTTTATTCGGGATTAGCTATAATGAAAATTATAAATTTTGTTCAGAAGAGAATAGAATGTAGTAAAAGAACATGATATTAAATTAACGGCTTATTTACTTATAGTTAGATGTAATTATGTGAAATACAATTACAACGTGTAAATATATTAATTTTAATTTTAATTATCTCTAAATGCCCCAGACGATGATTCATTTAACTTTAATGTTGATTTGAGTATATAACAGCTTAAATTTCACATACTAATTAGCTTTATATTTTGAAAGATACCTGCTGATTGATATTAGCTTTAATTAAAATGATATTTAAATATGAATGTCAATTTCAACGTTAATTGTGTAAAAAATGAATTCTATTGTGCTACGTTTAGATTCATAAATGCTACTTGTTACGATTTAAAAAACAACATTATTAAAATACATTCGGTAAATTATTTATTAAATTAAAAACATAGTTTCACTTTGTGAGAGCTTCTCTACATATTTATATGAGGTCAATCTGTTTAGCAGAATATCCCAGTATAATTAAGCTATCGTAGCCAATCTACGAAATAGATAGGGCTAATATAGTCGGAAGAGTAAAAAGGCCGACTCTTATCAAATTGAAGCGCTCGCTCGTCAAGGCCTTAAAATTTCGTGGACCCGGACAAAGATTATTACTTTGTAGCATAGAAGACAAGGCTGCCTCGTCGGGCGCAAGTGACGCGCGTTGTGCAAGCGCCATAATCAAAAGATTACGTCGCTCCCCCCGCCGCGAGAGAGTGGCATCAAAGAGTTCAAATGTAGTCGCTTACGACGAGCACGGGATCTTTATTAAATCGTCTGCGCGCGTAACCTTCGGGGAGAGCGAAGTGTGCGCCTCGCCCCATCGGCCCCTTTTGTTTTTCGCCGCGGCGCAAAAGGCTCATTCTAAGAGGTTCGGCCTGTCAAAAATCAAAGGGATGGAAATTACGGCTAAGATGGTTCCCTCTCTCTGGCTCTCTCTCTCTCTCTCACTTTATCTTTCTCTTCCTCTCTCTCTCTCTCTCTTCTTGTAGGAAGTGTCGCGAGAGGAAGCACGTCTCAGAACCAAGCTGCGCTCTACTAGGCACTCAACGAGATTAGAATGTGAATTTTCGATAACGCGTTCCGGATTAAACGATAAATTATCCTCGGATGGAATTGGGGCTTGGCTTGAAACGCTTATTTTATTTTTTGTGGGGTGCTCTTGCTTGGCATACTGTTTTACGTGCTTTGGTAGATCGTTCATAAACACGTGCATATTACAAATAGTACGCAGGAGTTTTACTTCAAATATTATCATTGTCTAACCATACCTTACTTTTTCTACTGATGGTGACTTGTATTTGGAGAGTAAATTTTTTTATATTAAATAAGTGTTAAAACTTAATTTTAAATAATAAAATTACTTCCAATTAATGAATAATCCTTTTTTATCTTAAAGCATGGGTCATTATTACATTAATAATTATATTAACAAAAAAAAAACATTTTGTAGATAAATATATCATGGCTTTTAGACTTCTGCTCGAAATTATTAAGCATATTACATCTTATAAGAACTGGATTCCATGGAAATGTGTGGTTTGTGCTAGCGAATATAGTAGAAGGCTTTTAGGATCCTTATTTGAATTTATTATTAATCAGATCATCCTATTCGGTAAAGTATTTTTCTAAGAAAAATTCTGAATGTAAAAAGCTCGTATAACATCGGATGTTTGATTTAATATTACTAACTTCACTAAAAGGAGTAATAAAACATAATATTTTATCAATTGTTAATTATAAGCTTACATTGTACTACCAAAAAAGGCGCACCAATAAAAAAAATTATTTGCATAAAAAGTGCTTTAATCAAATCAAAGTATCTGGCTTTATTTTAAACATTGGATTTTATTAGTAGTAAATCACTAGTTTTTGATGGTGAGTTTATAATAAAAAATTGTGTATAATTTTGAATCAAAAAATAGAAAAACATGATATAGAATCATTAAACGTTCCTTAGAATTTGTGTTTATACTGATGAAATAAATAATAAAGTAAAAGTAAAAATTTAAAACAATTATTGTTTTCTTCTATTTTTGGTACGTTAAAAAATATTGTAATTGAGATATTAATTGATAAAATTTTAGACTAAATAATAAAATTTTATGGTCAAAATAGGTGTGAGCTACAAACCGGATGATTCTCCTTTACATGATAATGATAAGTTAAAGTTTCTACAACTAATGCGATGTTTTCTCATAGATAGGAAGTATTAGCATCCGAGAAAATGGGGGTACCCAGCCTTACCGGGAGCCTGCTTTTACCTCATCCATCTACATCTTACATATTCTATAATTTTAAACAAGTTAAAATTCTCAGGCGATTTGTTTTCATCACAGCAGGTTTTATCTTATTATTCCTACGGAAGTTTTCATTTTGCCTACTTATTAGCAATTATGCTGTTTAGTTAGAAACTAATTTTTGCAATTACAAACAATTTTTCCTCGGGCATGCATTATTCAACAAAAGCTTGTTTTTCAAAAGTTAGCAGAGAGCTGTGAGCGCAATTCAGATGCTCGCTGCTACAAGAGCGTCTAATCAAAACTGTGATGCGCGGAGGGGAAATTATCATAATATCTGGAATTACGCTCATTACCATCGAGGCATTTGCTAATTATCTCACTTGAAGCTAGGATTGTATAACTCAAGGACTACTTACGCGCGGGCTAAGCTAATAGCAAGACTTTCTGAAATAAATACAGCAGCTGACACACCTGCAGCAGACTGAGAAAACATCTTGAATACTCAATTAGCGATTTTGAGGCTTGTAACAATGTAACGAGCAGACGTGCCCCCGCGCTTCCCGAAATTAGTACTCGCAATTAATTTACAATAATATTGCTTTTTGATTTAATTTACATTCTGTCAACTTCGAGACGAATAGTAAAAATATTAAATCGACAAAATATTTCTGCTCGCTCTATTACCGAGAGAGCTGCATTATGATAATACAACTTAATTGGGTAAACCATATAAATGATTCGAAACAATAACTCACGCACGCCAACCTACTTATCCCGACATAATTAAACACAAAATTAACCACGCATCAGTCATTATTACTAAAACCCACAGCAACAACAACGATAGCCCCGATATCCTGAAATCCCAGCTAATTGTACTTAACGCTGAACGCGCAAAGCTCGGCAAAGCGCTCTCCGGCGCAGGCTCGTGGGCAAAAGGCAAAGAAAAAGGGTGCAGCCTTTGCTCCGGCGCTAGCTGAGCGGTTAATGGAAGACGACAGGCGGGCGGGCTCGCGCCGCTAGAGTGTAACTCGCTGTATCGGCGCTGTTGATCGCGAGAGCGGGCGCTCGGCCGCTTAGTAGCCGAGCGCGCGGCTCGCCGTCATCGTGGCAATTAATTAACCGTGCGCTCGCTCGCTCTCTCTTGCTTGCGCTCGCCCCCGTGCATCATCGAGACATCGATTTCGCATGTCTAACCGCTATAACACAAGCGGCTGCGTGCCATCTCGCCTCGCTCGTAAAACTCGCTAACGCGCGCGCGCGAGACTCTTTTATAAAGTAGATCCCCCGACAGAGTTGCAATAATTCGTCGCATTAAAAACCGTCTGGATTTATAATGGCGCAATAATAATTTATAAAGCCTGCTTCTCTTCGAGAACGTGCCGCTTGACTGGCTGTGTGTATCTCTTAACGCGGCTATACGTGGCGACTGCCGCTTCTGGTCAGGCTGATGGCTTCTGGGAAGTCTTCACGGTGGCTCTCTCGCGCGCGCGCTGGCCGCACGGTAGCCCCGCCGGCAAGCTGCATTTATCGAGGAAAACGTCAGCGCGTAATTACCGTAACTATCGTAATGACCGCGCGAGCCGGCGAGGCTATGTGCGCGCGCGTGCGCGAGCGGCGTTAGCTAATATAAGCGCGTGCGTTATCGCACGTACGGTGAGATTTTGACAGTCCGCTTTGTGCCGGAGTTGTTATTCGAGAGCTTTTTTTTTTTTTGTCGAAGAGAGCGATCGATTCGTGATTCGGGTAATTTAAACTTTAGTTTCTTGGCCGATGAAAGTTGGAGGATGTGTGGTTCTTCGGGGAAGCGTGTTATTTTACTAATTGCGAGGCATAGGCGAGCGAGGATCTATAGATTCGTAGAAGAAAAAAGCGCGGGGAGAGCGTGTTTGTGGCCAAATTTTTTACGAGCCCCGCGGAGTTATTAAATTTGCGATTTTTAGTTCAGCTACGGTCTTTACACACGCTATGGTGTTTGTTGGCTTTTTATGAGGCGATGGAAGAAGGTATAAAAATAGGGAATGTAAAAGTAGAGAAAGGTTTTCCGCGACTTCTCAAAGACAAACTTTAGACTATTATTTATAAACTTTACTACTTCAAGTAGAGAATAATTATAGCAATAATGGTTATTACCGTAGTTCTCGTTGACAGAAAGAAAGCTAGGAATAAATTGATGCATAAATTAAAAACTAGTTCGAGAACTCAAGAATCACCGTTACTAATAGCCTTAAATAATAAAAATGCAAAATTGATGAATGTCTAATGCCCTGTATAAATAGGTTATGCATTTTCCTATACTCTTTTTCTGGTCGTAAATTTGACGGAGTAAAAATCCCAAGCCGCGTCGATATTTTCGAAAGATTCAATTCGATCGGGACAATAAAAAAAGACAGAGCGAAACGCGCTCAAGGCTATAGCATTTCGAGGTAGCTAGGACCACGTTTAGCTTAATTAAGCTGCACGTGACACAGAAGTTTCGTCGGCTGCTCGTTCTCTGCGAGGATCGCGCGCGCCCAGCCGTCTCTCTCCCTCATTCTCTCTCTTTCTTCCCCAGTCGGTCGCGCGCAAGCGAGTAAGCAGGCGGGGCGACGCAAATAAATTTTCCGGGAATGGCATTGTCTTTGAGGTCGCGCCTTCGCGGGCATAATACTCGATAAGTCGCCTACTCTCTCTCTCTCTCTCCCCCTCATTCTCTACTCTAGAATTCTATATTAGTTTTGGCTTAATTAAGATCCTTCAAGACATCCGCTCTCCATATCGAGTCGCACGTATCTACTCTGCTCTTATCGTCTATCGGAAACGTATATACCCCCGTGGATTTCTGTTTTTAGGAACCGAGAATACGGCTCTCTCTGGGCTTATCGATGCTTTTCACGAGGAGGGCTCCTAGCTAATTACGGACGTCGAGCCGTATTAATGGAATCGTGGATTATAGCGCCGCGGCCGGCCAAGTTTTATAAAGCCGGGAATTATTATGCGGCCGCCGGCGCCGCTGCAGTAGCTCGCTAGACTTGCGGGGCGGGCGATAAAAATCACGAAAGTCAAAGGTTAATTATTTAATGCTAATTAATAAATCAGGGCCGCGAGCCGAGCTTACGAAGCCGCGGAGCCTGCGAAATTGTTTATCAAAGATTCACTGCTGCATCAGCGTTGATGAATTAAAGCTGCGGACCCGGAGAGATAAATTCTGTAACTGCGGCGGGGAATGTGTGTACGACGCTTTTTTCATTGGATTTTTTTTTTAATTACAACTTTATGTCGCTTTTTGTTTTAAATAATTAAGCTCGGATTACGCTAAAAGCAACGAAATTAAGCTACTTTTAGAAATTTAATTTTGTTGGTATTGATTACTTTAATGAAGTATTTGTTTTTGCAAATGTAAAATAAAACCGTCATTTTGACACTTCATTTTTTTCACATCAAAGTTTTATAAAGTTAATTCTGTAATTTTTCTTACTTAATTTTCGATTCTTCTCAAGCAATTTAATAGCATCAATTTCAATAACACACTATTTTAATCGACAAAAAGAGTCTTTCCTATACCAAAACAAACCAAAAAACTATCGTTCCACAGCTCGCTTAAACAATATTAAAACCCAGCTAAAAAGCCGTATTCAATCCCTCGTGAAAACGAGCTTCGCGCAATATCGCGACAGATTCGCTGCTCAGGCCGCGCTCGCACCCTCAGCTGCAGCCACGTCGGTAGCGCCGGCAAATAACCCACACAGGCAAAGGCTCCAACGCGCTAGATAAAGCAAGGGAGAGAGAGACGGCAGGGCGCACGCACACAGGCTAGGATCGGCTCGGAACAGAGAAAGCTAGACGGAGGGTGCAGAGCCCGGCACCTTTCGGAAAACCCAATTGCAGCCGAACACTATTTATTACGAAGTTTCGACGGCTTTGGAAGTCGAAAGCAGCTCACTTCGAGGTAATTACGAGAATCGCGCGTCCTTCTCTAGCCAGCCGGAGGAGGGAGATCGCAAGCGTGGGCGAGCGCTGGGAAAGCTAGTATAGCGAGCGAAAGAGAGAGAGGGGAGAGTAGCGCAGCCGTCTCGCTCTGGCTCTACAGGGCGACGGTAAAGTATAGCTCGCTCTCGCTCCCGCGGCCGCGCCGAGCCCCGATTCTATCGGGCATAATTACCTTTCGCTGTCCCTCTCGGATAATCATTGTAACACCTAAGCACACCCTACCTAACCTAACAGCCCGCTCGTTTCCACGTTATTCCAGTGCCGCCGCCAGCCGATCGATGAACGACGACGACGATTTCTCGGGGTATTAAGTGACCGATTCGCAAGCGCCAAGCTCTTAAATACGCGTGCTTTATATTCGACAGATTTTTCGCTTTCGCTCTTAATCTTGAAGGATTGCCGGGCAAACACTTAGCTTTATTAAAATAGGAAAATTCGCCGACGCGACAGTTCGCGGCTGGCTTGTCTGCGGCGAGCCGGCACCTGATTCAGAGATTGAATTTGACTTTTGTAAATGGACATTTTTTTCGCGAGGCGCGCCGCTGTTTGTTTGCGTTGGGGTAATTACTTTCTCTTCGCGCATTTTTTTTCTACTCTGTTTTTTCAAGCGCGTCCTATGCGTGTGGGGAAGTCAATCTGTTACTGTATTTTTCATTTACTTGAAAAATAGTACATATTTTGTTTGAAGCTATTTTCTAAGCAATATTTTGTGGCGGTGTATTGGCTTTTGAAAATGTTGTGATCTGAAAAAAGTGAACCGATATTTCGTAAATAAAAAATGTATAATGTTTTGTTAAAAATAGTCGGCCCGGAGCAGAATAAACGAGATTATCTCTGAAAATGAGAAATAATCTTAATATTACTTTTCTCATTAGAGAGCGCATTATTCACAATTTCCTGAGTGCACTTAACCTTGCCACCTGAAATCTTTAGCTCATTAGCGTAATAGTAAAGTAAATTACACGCTGGCAGTTAAAAATAGGCGCGTTAAGTATATTACAGGGTCAGCGGAGCAACAGCTTTCAAGTTAATTGTATACAGAGACCGAAAGCCCGGCTCGAGCTTACCTAGATTCTCGGAAAGAAGCTAGGGCCGCTCGCCCCGTCGCTAATCGATACTTTAAAATGACCCCCTTTTCCGCGTGACGAAAAATATCTCGCGCTCGCTCTCTTTTTCTCGTCTTTGTCCAGCCGCAGCGATGCAGCTCAGCTCTCGGGCGACGCATTAAATCATTGAAATTTATGCAGCCGCGCGTAGCCCGCGCACTGGAGCACAGTATCTTTCACTTTTCATTACGCTATCATTTGTCATGCAGAACCCGTAGGGTAGTGGGGGGGAGGCTTTGCCCCACGGATCCCTTATCACTCGGCGATCATAAACAACCGGGCATAAATTCCAACTTTCGCGCATAACCTGACACGCGAAGCATCGACCGGCGCCCCCCGCGGCAATTTATTACTTCAAAACGCGACGAGCAGCGCGCGAGCTCGCGAGCTCGCGGTTATACCTACTGATAAACTTCTGCGCCCGCGCGCGCGCGCCGCAAGCCTCGATAATAATTATGGGGACGATTCGTTTGATCGGCAAGATTCGACGCCTGCCTGCCGCAGCGATCGCGCGCTAAAGCTATCGCTTATGCGCGCTGCCACACGTTTTCCTCGCGCCCCGCGCGAGTTTTACACTGATTTCGCGGGGTTGTGTTTGCGCTGGCCCGATATCCGTTGATAAATTAAGTTTATAACCTGGATCGATTTGTGGAAAATTACTGGGTAGGATTTTTTGGGAGGTTTGTTTATTGCGACTGCGAGATGTTAGGTTTATCGATGTGGCGATTGAGTTAATGAATTTGTTTGGGATCTATTATCTAAGTGTAGTTTATGTTTAATGATCGTATTTGTTTGTTTAAGTGGTATCGTCAACATAACGATACAATTAAAGCGATTTAAATTCTAAATAAAATGACTGTGCAGTCTTACCAATGTCGGGCATTATCTACTAATAATGAGTATGTCAATATTGTGATACTATTAACAGTGAATGTTAATTCTATGAAAGAAATGTGTGCTATTTAAATCATTTTAAATTGACTTTTTACTGACGCTATTAGTACTTTTTTCCTTAACTAATTGAAAAATATTGTAAGATTATATTTGTGTCGACAAGAAAAAAGAACACAAGTCTATTTTTTGGCAAACTATGTAAAGCTTCTCAATGCCTTAATTAATTAATAATTAAACATGGCAACATTTTTCTAGGAAAAACTGTAATTAGATAAAAAGCATAAGCATTTAAAACAAACGACCTCAAAGATTCTTTCAAGTTATTTATCTCCTTCTTTCTTAACATTACAGATAAACTACTTATAAAAAGCATATATTTTTACGTATTTGTTAAGTATCTTTTTTAAAATGTACTTTTTTGCAAGACGACAAAAAGTAACTTCTTTTCACATTTCTCATTGAAGAGTATTTCTCTCTTGAATAAACTGTCGTAGAATCTCTCTTTAACTTTTCTTAAAATTAAAAATAAAGCATCAGTTTAGATGGTGTCTTCGTCACTGAACTTCTGACCTGTATCTCGAAAAAAAAAAATCAGTACACGGTTATAACTAGTTTATAATTCACCAAGACGTTACGAAAGTAGCTTAACCGATCACTCATAATGCTTTAATTAATACTATTTTTAGCTTATCGTCCTTAATTCTTAAATCGATGTTCAAATTCACTTATATCGATTTATTCAGCAATTCCGAAATTATAACATTATACTTTTCTGCGATTATTTCTAATAAAAGAAACAATGAAATAAAATATTCAGTTTTTTCTTTTGATCGTGGTTATTTGATGTTTCATTATAAAATAAATTACTATCAAAGTAGCAAATTTGTTTGTATTCAATTAAAAAAAAGTATAATTTATTAAAATATAATTGACAAGAAAATAAATGCCATTTGCCAATCGACTAGCTTCATCTGCAGTAGATCAATAAGAAATTGTTTAAACAATAAATTGCACAACATTCGAAATTAATTTTCACATAAAACTTTTAATTAAGTTTACAAGCGCACAAAAAAAAGAATAGTTGACCCGTTTTCCGCGGCACACACACCTAAACTGCCTCATTCTTTAAACCTCATTCAGATCGCAATCCAATTAAACAAACCCTTTTAATTTCCCCGAGTAGAAGGGGTAAAAATTATATAATTTTCTGAATTTCATTAAATGCTTCTGAGGAGCTAAATAGCGCGCTACATAACGAAGACTCGTTCACAGAGTCTATAACACGAATCCTTCAGCGCCAAAAATAAAGGCAGCTCGGTATTCGGTTCAGTTGGCCATAATTACCGTATAATACAATTGCAACATAAATTAAGGACATTTTTCTCGGCCGCAAGTAGCAACAGCCGCGGCGGCGGCGGCGGCGGCGGCGGTCTTGCCGCTGCTCTTTCTCTTTCGCTCGCTTGCTTCTGCAGCGCTTGCTCCTTGGAAATACAACGCTTTCAGACGCTGTAAATTAAAGTTGGGAAAGTGAGCTCGCCCCCGCGCGAACAGTCATCGCCGCCGCGTTAATTAAAGCTCATTGTAATAAAAAGTGCTTTTTATTCACTTCGCCTCGCGCGATGCAGTGAGCAGCCACCGCCGACGCCGACGTCGCTTTTTACACGCCTAGCGGAAAAATACATTTTTATGTTTAACTATGTTAGGCTCCCCCCCACCCCTCTCCTTCTCTTTCTCTCCCTTGCGCAAAGTCCGTGATTCTCTCTAACGCTGACCCGGAAAAAAGTCGCCGCGCCTGCCTTTTTAAAGCTTTAATTGTTAGATATTGCTCGTACGTTGATCCATTTGCGGGATTTTTCCTCTGTTTATTGCTGCCGCCGCCGCCGCCGCCGCCGTCGACGCCCGAGAGGCGCTGACTATACACGGCGACTCTGAGCGTGTATATATAGTGCTCGATATTTTGTCGCTCTGCCGTTTTTTTTTTCATCCATTTTTATTTCATCTCGCGGAATGACATTGCGCGAATAGATGGATTGTTATTTTTTTCCATGGTATAAAAGTTCACTTCAATTTCATTTATACCAGATTCCGGCATTATCTGGCGCTACAGATGCCTACGGTCTGTTTTTCAATTCGCTTTTTTTTATTTACGGACAAAATTTAATTTGCGATAAAGTTGAAAATTATTTATGAAATCCGCATAGCGCAGTTTTGTACATTACCGCAGTGGCTTATTGGATAAGGAGATAGCTTCGTAGACTGTGTGATTTCTTACCTAGAACAGAAAAATAATACAATTAAATAAACAGCAGACTCAAACAGGAAAAATGATAATTTAACAAATTGCATTGGCTAATCATATCATCATTGAGCTAATTTTATAAATTACCCCAGCCCCGTGCATAATTGCACTGAAACATTGTCACAATTCCAAAGTAGGTCTCCCTCCCAAAGCACAGGCGTGCATTATACGAAAGGAGCACGCACGATAAATCTCGTAAACAGCTTTCTTGAATCAGCATAAAGACGCGACTCCAATTCTTTTAATTGGCGCGCAGCTTTGATTATTAGGACTAATTAACGTCCCGATCTCTAATGGTCAATAAATTTCAGTTGACACAGAATCAGCAGTTCCGAGACTCGCGCTTACACACACACACATACACGTACAGCTACGTATATACATGCACCTCTCCGAGGGCGGCATCGCAAGCTCGCGCGCAGCAGGCAGCTATATACTTGGCCCACCCTCTCGTTGTTTCGTCCTTGATCATGCGCCTGCTTACTCGCGCGTCGTATAAACCCGAGCTAAAGTGCACTGTAGACACTTTCGCGCGCAAAAGTTTAGCGGACGATATAAACCGTGCGTGCGCTACTGGCGGCGCACCTGCGCATATGTGCCAGCCATTTCGGGAGCACCCGCACCAAGAGAGAGGAAGCCTGGGACACACACGCGCGCGATAATAAATAATAAGATGCCGCGCGCCCGAAGTATTTTCGCGAGGAGCACTTTTCATCTTGCGCTCTCGCGCTGGCTAATGGAGCCGCTCGTTCGTCTTGCGCGTTTAATGAATTTATGAAAAAAGTAAATTATCGCGGCAGGCCGGCTCTGTCGACAGGCTTGTGTATTGTCTCTTATTTAAGCGCGATAATTAATTTTGCACCTTTGCAGATTTATGCTTCATTAAAAATAAGCGGCCGGGGTAACGGGCACAATAAAACGGTGCTAATGCAGCCGCGGCGAGAGAGCGCGAGGAGCTTGCGCGGGCTACGGCAAATGTGCCGCGTCAAATCCCGCTAAGTGCGCCAAAATAAAGCGTATTTTTAACTCGAGAATTTTTCCGGCTAAAATAACACACCCTCGCGCGAGCCCGTAAAAGTGTCGCGCTTTATTAAAAATCGTTAAAATTCCACGATGTGCGTCGCAAGCTCGCAAGCTCGCTAAGAAAAGAGCTCAAAGCGATACGCTCCGAGACGAATTAGAGTGAGAGAGGCTAGCAGCATCCGAGCAAAGTGTAAAATTTAAAAAATCCTGCATCATTTTTCGCATACCCCGAGTATATAAGCACTCGCGCGAGGTACAAATATAAATACACTCGCGGCGGCGGTGGCGGCGGCAACAACGAACTTCATCAGCTCTACAAACGTATTATGCGAAGAAACTTGAGAGGTGGAGGAGTTTATAATAGTAGCTCCTCTATATATACCAAGGCGGCGTACGCGCGCGCGCGCGAGAATGAATATTCTAAGCGTTCGAGCGAGTAGCGCGCGCGAAAAAAGAGAATAAGACGGCGTATACGGCGACGAGGGAGCGGGTTAAAGAGAAAGAAGAAAACCTCCTATAAAAGCCGGCTCGCCCGCACATACGCATGCTTATATAAAAAAGGAAAAAAGAAAAAAAAAACCGGCGGAAAAAGAAGTAAAGCGAGTACGTGGACACGCGCTTACGTGTGCGGCGTGCAGACGCATTACACGCGGGTTCGCGCGATATGATGTTTGTTAAAACACACATTTAATTACGGCGCGCATTGTTATACGCGGCCGTAGGAGAAAGGCGGCTGGGGGGTGCGTTTAATTCACACGTAGAGTCCCCCGTGACGAAGAGAGCGAGAGCGGCTAACGCTGCTTAAATTAAAGCCGGATGATAAAAGTTCGCTCGGGCAGCGTCCAGTCTGCCGGCAGGCCGGCTGAGCCCCTTGCGCTGCTTTTTTTATCCACATGCGCCCGGCCACCCCCTTCTGGCTTTTTCTCCTTATTTAGACCCCTACTTTTCGCGTTTCGCTTTTTAATAATTTCGCGCCCGACGCGCGCGTTTTGATGCGCGCTCTTTTCAGCGCATCAAACGCGCTTAATGCGAGCTTTAACGTAGTAGGGGGACGGCCCAGGAGAGAGACTAGGGCTCCGCAAGCGTAAACGAGTGGAAATGAGAGTAAACAGCCAGTTTTGTCGAGGTGTTATCTTTTGCGCGTTTCGTTTGACGCGTAAATACTGAAGCGCGCGTTTAAAAATCGCTACTTTACGGCTCTTCTTTTTTTCAGCCGGCTCGTAATTGATTTAATCTCGGCTTTTGGAAAAAATTTAAGTGTACGTTTTTTCATGGCAATCCCATCAGCGCTGATTATACATTTTTTTATTATAAAATGATAATGTTTATTGAAAATTTTTTTTAACGACTTTCCGATAATCTGAAAATTAAAATAACTTTTTGTTCAGTTTTATGAAAACAATTTTCATTGAATTATTTCTAATTTTGAATAAAAATATGCGATAATAAAAGATCTAATTCTAAAAAGCCATTTAATAACAAAATATTGGTTTAATAATTCTGAATCTCGATAAAATCTTATTGAATATTATTAAATTATTAGATTACATGGAACTGTTTTATATTTGTAGTCGAACGGTAATTACAAAAGAAACGTTTTTAAAAACAAATATGTTTAATGATACATTTAAAACATAAAATATTAATCCTTTAAAACGTAACAATTTTCTGTTTCAATTATTTTTATTTCTGGTCATCGTTAAAAAGTGTATAATATCTCAGGCAAAGAAATATTTTTTAAAACACAAACATTTTGAAATTTTATAATTTTAAATTCTTTTGTAAAATATTATGTTATAATTTTTTTTTAAATAATGCATTTTGACCACAAAAAGCGGTTTGGTAATCTTAAGAATTCAACCAATTTTAAATTGAAGTTTCCCGGGTTACTTATAATCTAAATGTATCTTTTTATAAATATTTAAAAATATTTTTTTCAAAAAGTACATGTCACCTAATTGCAAAAAGTGTGGACCATACACTATATGGACGACAAACCATCTATACTCAACCAATCATTTTACACTATTTTTACTTAGGTAAATTTTTTTCATTTGATTTAAAAAACACTAATACAGAGGAAATAAAAAGTATTTAAAAATACGTAAACAATATTTGAAAATGTTGAAAAATTTTTTTTGCACTGCTTGGCACATTAAAGCTTATAATAAAAATTGGCACTAGTACAAACTGATGAGACTATCAATACTACTAAAAATTTCTGTAAACATCAACATCTCCACCAAAACTTAAATTTCAATCCCAAAGTATGCACGCAAAGTCTAAAAGACCAGCAGACGCACCCTAGCTCAAAATTCCAAGTATATTTTTAAACTCTTAATTAACGAGCGCAAAAGGCTCGTATAATGCAGAAAGCCGGCCGCCCGAGAAAAGAAGCGAGGAGCCACGACAATGGTGCGCGCATATTTGAGGTGTCGAGCGCCGAGAAATTCGGACGCATGCGCGCGCGCCCCGGCACTTGGCACCGATTTAAATTCGTTGTTGGAAGCGCCTCGCAGTGCTTAATCCGCGAGACGGATAGCGAGCTTGGTGAACGATATATCGGCGAGTTCGAGGGAGAGAAAGCCGGAGAATTCAAAACCCAATTTTTTTTTCAGCGTAAGAACAATGTTGCGAGTGCCCAAACTTTGAGAAAGCGCGAGCAACTCATTAAAGCGGCGCCGGAGCTTTGCGGTTCGAGTGTATTTTTACGCTGGCTCGAGCAGAAATGGTCATTATAAATGCGTGTGTGCGAGGTGGGTTGAGGTAGGTAGATGCTTGGGAGAGCGCGTAAAGTATTGGAAAGTCGGTGGAAATTTGGTGGTTTGGGCCTCGATGAAGAGCGGCGCGAGAGCGAGCTTAAAGCAATAATTTATAATTTCCAGGGTCGTTTGATGGGCGCGCGCTGGCTGAGAACGAGCAGGAGGATATTATACACGGGAATATCCTCTCGCGCTTGACGTTTGCGACAGAGAGTAAATTTAAAGGGTCCTTTGAAATTTCCACTTCAATTTTCCCGCGCGCGCGAGATAAAGAAAATTTTACGATAAACCAGAGGGAGGCAGGGAGGTTTGAGTTGCCGTTATACCGTGGAGAGGAGAGAAACTTCGTTTCTCTCTCTCTCTCTCAGTCTAGTTCTCGGGGCGCGCGCCATTTGCATTTGCATAAAATCATCCGTGGGCGCTCGGCGCCGCTTTCGGAGATAATAAAATGAAACTAAACAAATAATGTAGATGCTAAACATTAATTACGTTTGGGCGAAGCTCGACGAAGCGTTGAGCCGAGAGAGAAAGGAGAAGGGGAGGCGACGGCAAGAAATTCTAGCTCTCTCGCTCTGTCTCTCCTCCTCTGTTAGAAGTAAAAGTGTCATGGACGAAACTTAAATAAAGGGCGCGGAGAAAGAGAGAGAGAGAGAAGAGAGGTTACGCAGATTTTAATTTACGACCTAGATTATGCTATTATTGAAGTTTATTACTTTTTCTGCGCGCTTGGCTGCCGCCAGCGCCATTCAAAACTTTCTTTCATTGTGCGCTTTTAAAGTCAATGCCGCGCTATAATGTAAAAACGTATTGATGAATTTATGATTTGCGAAAGTTTATTCGCCCACTTCCTTTTCACCGTTAATTAAACTGCGCGCGAGCCGTCCGGTGACGGCGCCCAGAGAGAGAACTGCGTAGCATTTATTTAATTAGCCAATTCGACTCTTTGTTACTTCGCTTATAACAGAAAACATTTTGGCAAGTTGAATTTGCGAAATAATCAAATGCGCGCGCTTTCCAATCGATCACAAAGGATCTTGCAAGCGCGTTTACTGCACTACCGCGCGCTCACAATCGCCCGACTTCTCCATTAATTAATGCTAATGAAAATCTCTCAACTTTTATTAAAAATTCGAAAATTCAAACGTCGCGCGCTAGAAGTAGCTTACGATATTTCACTCGCGGTAAAAAGCCCGTTTTATTATAGCGCCCTCGCGCTTACAGCCTTCTCCTCTCGATTCCATTCTAACGTATTCGCTTTATTACCTTTAAATGCTCATTTCACATGCGCTTTCCGCCATTACAGCAGCGGCCCGCATCGTATAATAATTTTATCCTTACCTCCTTCAACGAGCCCAGGACAACGAGCAAATTCTTATTTATTGCGTTCGTTCTCTCCGAGCGAAGAATGTCCAACGGTTGCCCCGCGCGCGCTCGATTAAAAGAAAAAAATCGCGCACGCACAAAGCATCAGAATTCCCGGCATTCCCTGCGTATATATCGCGCGGATTCGAATCTGGCAAGGAACGGGAGAAAGGAAAACAATAAAAATGCCTCTTAAAAGTTATCCGTCAGCGCCGTTGCTCAATCCTCTGCTATATCCACACGACAAAGGCACACGAGAGAGAGAGAGAGAGAGCAAGGCTCGGTTTTCCCGCAGGCCTAAGTCCACCTGGGGGATCGCTTGTGCGGCTGGGACATTATGCGGAACACGGCCCCGCGTAAGCGAGCGCTCGTATGATAAGCAGGCCGTTGGCCGTTTCGTCGCCGAGCAGCGCATTTTACGAGAACGACGAGATGCTGCGCGCGCGCGCGCGCCTCTCCCCGAGACATTGATGGACAAGCGAGCCTTTATATGGGCGGTAAGAGGAGAGAGAGAGAGAGAAAGACGCCGAGCGCGCTCACGTCGCCCGTTTACATATTTATGTTATGACTCGGGCTCACTCGACTTAATTGACGGAATTGCCATAAATTTGCGAATATCGTGTGTATATGCGCAAGCAAGAGAGCTTAGGGACTTGAGCGCTACTACGAGCTGACTCTCTCACTGTGTAAGTACGCGAGCACACTGACTTATTGTAGAAGTATAAAGGCCGAGGGCAGGTGAAATTGATGTATACGCGTCTCTCCGCGCGCTACCGAGGCTTTTATATCTCTGGCCGAGTGTATATGTGCCGCGTCTCTTGCCCGAACGTTAAAAACAACGGCCACAAAAGAATATCGTTACCATTTTTTTCTTCTTCTTTTTTTTTCAACTTTTTGTAACCCTTTTTTTAAGGCGAGTCGAGGGAGAGAGACAAGGGATACAAGCGAAAGACGCTTTCCTTTACTGCTCTGTAATTAACTCGTGACATATGAAGGAAACTCGTGTTTTAAGGCGCATATCCTTCCTTTAATTAAAATTTAATATTTTAGATGTGGATGTGTTATTATTGCGCGCGCAAGGGAGACGCGCATAAGGAGGTAATTTATAAGCAGCGCCATAAATCGCCTTATCTCTATCTAAATGCGAGATAAGATAAAGGTTACGATTCATCATTATTTTTAGAGCATTTTTGTAAATTGACGCGTTATCGGGCACCGTGGGTAAACTCAATATGATGCCATGAGCGTAATCTCACTTATAAATACGGATCATTCTCTCGCTAATAAAGCCAATTCCGCGGCGTTTTAATATTCTTTATTTTGCAATAAGAAACTTTGACACTTTTAAGTATTTCAATTTTTTAGTCTACAGGACATTTTAACGAGTATGTGTGTCTCTTCAAGTTTTTGTGATACACAATTATTACTAACAAGATCAACTCTACTATAAAAACCATACACAACAAAAACATCAAGAAAATCCGACTTTTTCATAAAAATATTAGCGAAGCGACTCTCCATATACCATCCAGAACTCTCGTATCCGCCATCACCGAGAAAATCATAAATTTCAATAACAAACTAGCCCAACAAGAACGCTTAGTCCGCTGACAAATACGGCAGAAGGTAGACAGTCTGTGGGAATCACGATTAGAAGCAGCGAAGAAAGCAACGGAAAAGCTTAGCCGCATACAACCTAAAGTCTTACACAGGACTCGCATCGAATGTAATTGGAACGACTCTCCTATCCTTTCGCTCGATACTTTATATATACATGAGAGCACGCTGCGTACGTGCAGTTCTTTCTAACGGCTTAACGGTTGATGCGCGGGTGCCCGGGACCATAAATAAAGCTAGAATATAAATTATCTCGGCTAATATTGGAGCTTAATGAGTGGCGCGGGTAAACGCTTGCAGGAGCATCGATCGAGCCTATTCCCTTACATCAAGGTGCATGTACGTGTAGAAACACGCAGGCGCGTATATAGCAGTCATTCTTCGCTTAGCGCGCGGAATATGTACATCCCAGTTGTCGGCGGTTAGCATTCCCGGTCCGTGTACGCGTAAGCATTAAGAGAGAGTAAGTCGAATTTGAAATTGAAATGGGCAACTGTCGTTAAGGCTGCACTCGCGGCCGTCTCCGAGCGGAGGCTCTCGATCCTCTCGATGCTAATTTTGTATGAAAAAGGCTTTATGGCCTTTAATTACGCGGCTGTCTTTGAATATTGCGCGCGTATGGGCAAACCGAATAATTTTCATTAAAAATCGACCCATCAATCTCGCGTCGCTTTTTACCTCGCTCCGCGCGCCGCCTTCTGCTCGGACACGCTGGAATATCAGCGAGGTATTGCGCAAATATCTGTCTTTCCCCCCGCGCGCGCGCGCGCTTGTAATGGTGACTTACGGCCAGATTGAAAATGACGCGTACATGTAGAGAAAGAGCGGCGAAGAAAACGGCGGGTATCATTTGTCTGTCCCTGCGCGAGCTTTGGCTAGAGAGAAGAGCTCCCGTTTTGCAAAGCGTACACACAGTAGCCGGGCATCGGGAGCGAGCAGCCGGACGCTGGTTTATTTCCAGGGATAATCCAAACAAATGTACTCAGTGGCTCTCGCAAGTAAATAACATGCAAATTCCGTAATGCTGCTTGACCGATGGCTTCGCGTGTCCGTCGCGCCGCTCGCTCGGCGATCGCCGGCGCAGCCCGCGTTAGCTTTTGAACGTGCCTCGTCGAGAAAGAGATGGACCTTACTTATTTTCCGCCGCCGCCGCCGCGGGGTTACAGAGAGGTCAGGGAGAGCGGCGAATTACCCGGACGGTTCGTAAGCCCTTCAAGCCAAATGAAAAGTAACTTGCTCTCGCTGTGGAGGAGAGGAAGTTTAATCGATTGGATCTCTTACGGGGACGAGCTTTTTTGCAATTTTGAATGCCCGAGGATAAATGGGGCTTGGGTATTTTTGAGGACTGGACTGTCGGGGTGTATTTGCATGATTATTCGAGGCGAAGTGATGTGCTTTTAGAAAATGTAAAATAAGGGGATTGTGATATCAAAAATAAAACATTTGGTTATTAAACGAGCTTTAATTTAAATCAGTATGCATTTTTTAAATTAAACCTATTTTGCTTTGTTTAGTCAAAATAAAGCAGTCAAGCGCATAGTTATTTTTGAAAATTCATTTGTAAGATAGGGTATGTAACGCGCAGAGCGCGTGCACAAAGTGTTAATTAACAATATGAAGCCGCAGACAGAGAGAGAGAGAGAGAGAAAAAGAGAGAGAGAGTGAATGGGAAAAATTGCAATTGGTCAGGAAGATCGATGGAATGCGTCCTTCGCAACAATAATGATGCGCGAACGCGTCATCGCGGGAATAATGCGAATCGCCATTATGATCATTAATTGAACGATTGTCCGTACACTTCATTTAATTACGGGCCGGCTATACAATAACGTTTCACGATTCAGTAAATGCAGACGGTTTCCTGCGGTTTAACGTCGATTATCTAACTGAAATAAGAAAATATATCGCAACCCTTTATTTATTACTACATTTTCCCCAGCCGAGAATAACGAGAGCGTAAAGTGAAATTTGTCCATTACTAATTACACGTGTTAATTGCGTGCTAACGGCTTTTTCTGCCTTCTGTTTTCTTTTTCTTTCAATTACTAGAATCGAGGCATGCAAATTACATAATTAAAAGCGTCAATTGGAGTGCAAAAAATAAACGTTACAAAAGAACAGTCTAAGCAGATTTCCACTTTACGTACTCTTACAATTTTAACTGCTTTTTTTTACGCTTTGCGCAACTATACTTTCAGTCAAAGTAGCAATTAATTTTAATCAAAATACTTTTATTTCAAGTTAACCGACAAAATTTATAATGCATAAAATATTATCAAGTGTGTATGTAATATATATTTCAACAATCGGAGAGAAATCAAACTTTAAAATTAAAGATTAAAATCAACCTTTAGGAAATTTGAATAAAATTAATTAACACAAACGATAATTCATAAAATAATCTTTACCGTTAAGCTACCACGTACGCTTAAAACTTTTATGACGAACGGCACTGTTTCGCCGATTGCCAGCCAATGAAACGGCCGAGCGAGATACGCATTAACAATGATTTTTTGTCGATCGGTCCCCCGTCGCGCTCAGGTAAAAGGCGATAACACCTCAAGTTTAGAAAGTAGGCCTGTTTATTCGGGCCGATAAGATAAGGCTCGCGTCGGCGGCTGCTCGTACTCGTCCCTTCGGCACTATATAAACAAAACCGGACGATAATCGAACTCATCGCCGCGTTCGCGGCAAAGAGACTCTCAGCCAGCCGTCCCTCGTGTATTAAAGCCTTCCGAGTATAATAAGTGCCGCTTACGCGCGCGCTAATCGCGCCGCGCTCGAGCACAGTAGGCTCGTTATTCAAGTTCTCGCCCACGCCTCCTTGATTTTACAGAGTCGCATTGCGGAATCCTGCTCGCGTGAAATTGATTGCGCCGTCGAGACAAATCAAACGCTTTTCTTTTACGGACGTAGGAAATTGTTTCGATTTCCAGGATTGTGATAACGGTGAAAGCGAGGCGCGCGCGATTTGCTTTGAATTAAAAATTACTTAATGCTTCGGGCGCTTTGGTATGGCACAAGGGAGGGAGCATATCGCTCATTTGAAATGGTAACGATAGAGAATCGGTTTGCTTAGGCATCAAGTGATAAAGCTGTTATTCAATACTTTCGCGTAATGTTTTTTTTCCCCGATGAGCCTGCTCGATTTTACAATTCCGGGTAAATAGGCTGGTTATCTACGTAAAGAGGAGAAAAGTAAAGCTTTGTTCGAGCGTAAATATAGAAATAGTTTTGCAGGAAATGAGACTTTGTTTAATAAAAATATGACTTTATCAAAATTTATTTAAGATTTTTATAGTAAAATATACTGTTAAAAAATATTATAAAATAATTTTATTAAAACTTACAATGACATTTTAATATTCTATTTTCTCCTCGTTTTATAGAGATCTAAGTAATTAAGATTTTTCAAATTGTTAAAAAATCTTTTTTATAATATATCATTTAGATACTTATGACTTTTATATCTTGAAGGAGTTTTATTATGAGATCGGATTATGAGATGATTAAACATATATACCGTCCTCTAAATGTGTTTGCAAGGCCTTTTTGTGGCATGAATACAACTTGATAGGGATTGATATTAAAGGTGCCAAAACGATGCGCCTGAATGAAAATTAAAACGGAACATTACAACCGCTCCTATTTTAATCATCAAAATAATCGCAAAGTTCATTAATAACTCTAGGTATATTCCTGGAATTAATGATGTTAAATCGCGATAAATTATAGAAATTGACGCTGAAGAACGAGCGAGAAAAAGAGAAACCCGGCCAACAAAATAAAAAGAAAAAGACGAGCCCGAGATCGCGAAAATCCGAAAACGGGGGCCCCGCACATACACACAGAGTCAGGCACGTGCATTCGCATCTTATTTATTAGGCACGCATATGCCAGTCGGCTAGCTCCGGCGGCCGGTATATACGGGAGAGCAGCGCGCATGCAGCGTCCAAGAGAGCGAGATGGAGTTAGAGAGAGCTACTCTCTCCCAGGCAGAGAGACGCACTATCGCAGTTTGGCATGCAGTCAACGTGATTACCGAGTTCCTCCTCCGCTTTGCGAATACGAAGAGCCAGGCGGCGGCGGCGGCAGCGCGACAGCAGCGCCCGGGATAGACGCTGATGTCGCGTACGGCCAGACGCCTAGGGAGAGAGAGGCTACGTAGCCGTGTAGGAGAGAGAGGGAGAGAGAGAGAAAAGGAAAGACGAACCGCAGATAGGGTGTTGGCTAGGAGCGGCGTCGGCTCTGGCTATCTCAGACTTGCCTTCGTCTTCGGCCGGCGGCGGTCCAGCTCGGTGGCATTGCCCTCTCTCTCCGCGCGCGCGCGCGCCTCTCACTCTCTCTCTCTCTCTCTCCTTTATCCTTCCGCGAGCCCGCTGACCACTCCCGCGTAGTTTCTCTCTCCCGAGATCGATTGTTATGCATAGCCTGTATTTGCCCGTCCACCAGCCAGACCCGCCAATGGCACATAGGTAAGCTCTACTTCTACCACTACTACTGCAGCTCTCTCTCGCTCTCTCTGCGGCTCTACGGCAGCGTCAAAGACGAACAAGAGAGACGGAGAGAGACGAGTGTCTTCGCGGCTGCGCGCCGCTGGTCGGCTCAATGCGAAGAAAGCAATTCCGCGAGCCCGGAAGCGAATTAAGGGGCGATTTTGACCTCTCTCCCAGTGTATCCGTGTGCGCGAGTTTGGGTAAGAGGCTGGGGGATGTGCAAGGGTAAGTACGCCCGAATATTGCCGCGGCGACTTCATTTTCCAAGATGAGAGAGAGGCCACGATCAAAGTGCCCCTCGTACATAGGGAATTTTCTTTCGTTATTACCCTTACCTACTCGTCCCCCGCTTCGTCTTCCTACCCGCGCTGTATTATTCCCCACCCCCGGCTTCGTGCGACGCGGCCCTAAGGAAATGCCATTTGCTTCCTTATTTGACTGTGCGACGAGAGAGAGAGACGAGGCCTTTGACTCGCAGACTCTTAATTCGGTCTAAGTTTCACGGCCCGATTGTGAGAAGAATAAAAGGGGCCAATTTAAAGCCGAAGCTCTGGTTGATGCTATTGGATGAACTGCTGATTTTCAGCGACAGATGCTTCGCTCTCAGGGTTTGATCGCCACATGTAATTAAGGACATGTCCGAACGATTGGAAAACTAAAGAAAGGTGCCTCATGAAGAAATTAATTAGACATTTGAAATATTGTTGAATTAATTGACATTATTAACGAACATTGAAATGAACTTTGCACATACTGTTTTAAATCAATTTTGGTATTGGCTTGATTGAAAGGGCATCGTAACAAGCACGAATTTAAATATTATCGTTAAAGAATCAGTCCGCCACTATGCATCACATATTGGATTTTCTTAACCGAGCATTAACTCAAACCCAAAAAGCCGGCGAGCCCGAGTCATAAATCTCTAAAATTTCCAACGCAATAACGGGGGAGAAAGGCAAAATTAACAATGAACAAAAAAATATACGCGAAAGAACGCCGGGTGCGTTTTTAAAAGCGCGCAGCTCAGCAATGACACCGCATAAAACAATTAATTTTTTTGCAGATGCACATCGCGAGCCTCGGCGCGCGCTCTCTGCTCGATACTCGCGCGCCGCTAAAATATGTGAGCTTAACAAAGCGTATGGGTGAATTGGGAAGCGCCGTTGCTGCTACTGCCGCCGCCGCCGCCGCCGATGAAAACGTTGCGCGCAGATACTCCGGGAAATTAACGCGAATGGTCGACGGCTTCCATTATACAGCCCCCTGCGCGCTCCCACACACTAGGGAGTGTACACATGGCTGGCTGACTTTTTTGTATATTTCGCGCGGCGGCTGCTGCTGCTGCTGTAGCGCTCCCCCCTATGTAAAAGCCCGCGTCGAGCGCTAATGAATTTTGGCAATTTTTTTTGCCTCTTCCACCCTTTCGGCGTATTTTTTTTTCGCCGGCCTCTCTCTTTTTGCATCTATCGGCAATACACATACACAGAGAGAGGCCCGGAAGAGCAAGCGCCGAGAAAACATCGCGGCCGAAAACTATACTCCTCGCAGCGTCAAAGTGTAAAAAGCGCGAATGGAAGTTAATCAGTCGGCCGTCGCGGCGCGGCGAAACGTCGCAGCGCCCCCAGCCCGGCCCAGCGCGCGCGAATCCTATTAAATCACGCGGATCTGCATAAAAAATGCAAATGAACAAGCGGTAATTACGGCGGGCGCGACTTTTATTTTTAAATTTTATTAAAATCTTCTTTATTTTAAATTCATTAAAATTTGTATTACAGAGCTTTGTATTTCATTGCGCGCGGGCCCCGACCGCGAGAAAGGAATTAAATGTATAATTAGCCGGACGTGAATAAACAGCGAATAAAGGATTTATTATTGTTGGGGGAGAAAAAAAAGCGAAAGAAATCATGTACGAGCTAATTAATGATATTTTGTAATTTCAGATACGCGTTAAAAAACGCGCGCGCTCAAAAATAAAACTGCCCGCCGCAGACGAGCGCGCGCGCTCTGCATTTGCATTCGTTGTTATTCGAAGCTTCTCCGTTCTCTTTGCGCTCATTAATCGCGCGGCTTATTTCTGCCTCTCGCACCTAACGAAAAAAAGAGAAAATAATCAAATTCACCTATAATTAAATCGAAATATCTCCTTCTAAGATTTATTTCAACAGTCGGCGAGCCTCACGGATTAAATCCAAAGAGCACGGGTGGAATTATGCAAGCTTGACGTTTATTGGCGTAATCGAAGGCGAAATATGACGAGAGAGAGGGAGAGGTCGGTTGCGAAGAAGTGTGCGCAGCTGCTCACTCTCGAGAAGTCGGGCAGCTGACGGTTATGCCCGGAGACGAGCTGCTGGCCGGTTGCGTCGGCGGGTAAACGCCGATAGGAGACTGAGAGAGCGAAATATAGAACTGTGGCATATGTCCAGTGGGCCAAATGTTTATTCTTGAGCCGTGGCGCGGGCGCACACCAAGAGAACGAGCGAGGGCGAACTACGTTCGGACGCGCAAACACACAGCTAGAGAGAGAGAGGAGAGAGGAGAGGAGAGAGGAGAGAGAGAGAGAGAGAGTAGCGGCGGACGCTTGCGCGCAAATGCAAATTGAGATTAGCCCGCTTGCTGTTAACCTGAATTATTCGAGTCTTAATGATGGCTTAGGCGCCCGCCCACTGATCTAAGGGATTAAACCATGAATATTTCGACGGTCTAATGAACGGGCTCGTTCGCTCGCGCACAACTGGGAATTGGAATTATAGGTGCCACTCGTCAGGATTTTCAACCCCGCTCTCTCGAAAAGCGAATAAGAGCACGCCGTGGCCGAGCCGCATTCTGTAATCCATACAGTCAGCCGTGCCCCGGGGTATATTTATTCGTCATGAAATTCAAAAGCAATCAGCTGCCCGCGAGTGCCGGCAGTAGCTCTAGCGCGACCGAAATCTTTGCAGCGCCTTATTCCTATTTTAGAATCCGAGCCGATCGATGCGCGCGGGGCTCTAGGTTAATTATGCGTTTCGCGCCTGCCGTCTTATACAGCTGGATTGTTTAACGGGCGAAAACTTTTCAAAGGTGCACGCCGCTGCTTGCGAGCTTGCAGAGGAACGGTATTGTTTTGCGTATTAATGTTGCATATTTATAAGTTAATTTTCGCGCGCTTCTATAGCAGAGCGGAAAGCCGCTGAGCTTTTTTTTCCTACCGAGCTGCTAAAAGTGCGGATAAATTATGAATTGGTACAGCGTTATTTGTTTTTGTGCGTATAATTTCGAGACGGGTGTGCTTGCTAATTGATATATAAATGTTTACATACGCTTGAATTAATGAAGGAAACGAGAACGAAGGATATTTTTGGTCTCGCGAATTGAAACGTCGAAATAATTGAGAGACAGTAATGTGATTATAAGTGTACTTTACCGATAATGCTGTTCGATAGGATTTGTTAAGCACGTCCTCAGCTAAACTTACCTGAAACAAAAAGAAAATTCAATATTAATTTTTGACGTAACCTATTATTTAAGACTATTGTAACAGTTACTTAATTTTTAATGTTAAAAGCATTGAGAGAAATACATTTGCAAAGATTTGATAAATATAGTTACATAATACCTTTTTTTATTGTACAGGTAACGATTAGAATTTCGTTTTAATAAGTGCCGATATTGGTGCAAATCTTATAAAATTTCTTTTATAAACAAATCATAATAATTTTTTAGAAGCTTATGAAATTTGTAAAAAAATTTATATTGCTGGTTTCTAAAAGAGAATTTGCAAATGTATTTATCACAAATTTTTGATCAAATTTACGTCAACATGTTCTATTTCAAATAGTTAGTATGATGATGCGCAAAGTGAAAACTTCAGGGCCGGAATGAAAGAAATCAATGATGGTTGATATTAATCTACATCATTGCTAGTGACGAGAGAAGATCAGCGCTGAAGTGCTCGACTATTAAATACTATTATTTTGCCTTGACACCAAAACATAAATAATAATAACGCGTAATTCAGTTGTAAAGATGAAATGACATTTGTTTAAATCAAAGGGTGACATTTAACCTCTATTTTATTTGTGTATGTGTGTGTATGTATGTGGGTATATGAGCATGATAGCAAATGAGTATACATGTTCAAATTGCATTAACTGATTTTAATTAATTATTAAAAAAAATTTCATGAAGTGTATATGAATTCTTATTCAGCTTGTCCTAGAATTGTATAATTGTATAAATTAATCTGGCTAAGATTTTTTTCTTTTAATACATAAATAAAAAAATAATTTATTTATTTACATTTGTTCAAAATTTATTTAATAAATTTACCGAGTAGTCTACTTAAATTCCACTTTATCATTTTTTCAATACTCACGACGATGAGATTTTACATAACTCTAACCATTAATAAATACTAATTTTTTGTATTTACAAAATCACGAGATAAAACAAAAATAACAACGTTTACCACAGAATAAAAAGCTTAAGATCAGCTGCTCAAAAGCATCTCCCCGGTGTGCGCTCCGTAGCAAAATTTATGTAAATAGAAAGCTCGCTGGGAGAATTACTCTCCTCTCGAAAGAATCCAGCGCTCACCTCCCATGAAAGGCGATCGCTCTGGGATATTCAAGACCTCCCTCCCTTTCCACGCATACCTACACAACGTTTACGTGTTCATAAAGTTCGAAGTGTATACACACGTATATACGCACATAACCGGGCAATCGCCTTTGAACTGGCGGTGTGCTTACTGAAGAACTATGTCGAAAGTAGAGCGAGAAAGAGAGAAAGTGAGGGAGAGAGAGAGCAAGAGAGAGAGAGAGCCGTAGGAGGAAGGAAAGAGGTCGTGCCGATAGCGGGGCGGAGGGTGTCACGGGGGTGAGCCAGCCGAACGAGGGTGTTTTTCCACCACCAGTTGCTCGCTCGCCGGCATCCCGGCAAACTCTCTCGCTCTCGCGCTTCGCTTTCTTCCTCTTTCTCTCTCTTCCGCCTGGAGAATTGCGCCCGTAAAAGTCCCAAACTCGCTGCTGCTGCTACTGCTGCCGTTGCTGCTGCTGCTGCTGCTGCTCTCACCTCTTAAGCTCACGTGCGGCAATCTCTCTTTCTCTCTCTGCCTTCCTTTGCTTTCCCCCGCGAGTTCCCGTTTAATTTTACGCAGCTGACGCGTTTCTTATACTTTTGACACCTCGGATTTACATTCTTTTTTCTTGCTTTCTGGGTTCTTGTTTTTCTTGTTTATGCCGATTCTTTGTGCGTTATTTTATTTACATTGGTTGATGGTTTTTTATCTAGTTAATTGAATTTTTACATTCAATTAAATTATTTTAATTAATAAGTTCACGTTTGATAGAGAAATGTTTATTTAATCGTAATTATCGCAAAAACTTTTAATTTTCTATGCTGCGTAAATTAGAAACGATTCTTTAAGAGTGCTCGGAAAATATGATTAAAAACATATTTTGATTTTGAAAATGGGTTTTCAGAGAGGGCACAAAAGGCGCTTAGAAAAGAGAACCCGAGGAATTATTAATTGAAGCGCTCGCCGAGATCGCCTCCGCTCTTAACTGGTTCAAGGTCGGGCAATTTAAAGCTTTCGCTAGCTTGCACGTGCTATTTCAAACATGAAATAGAACTTTTTTTTTATCAACTCGGGCAATTTTATTTAAACCCCTGAGCTAATTAAAAAGGGATTCAGAGTAATTAACAATTATACAAACGCTAATTAGTATTTAAAAAATACTATTCACGCAATCACGAAACTAATTTATATGATTTATGAGGATATCTGTATACGCTGAGAAGCAGAGTTAAATGGACCAAATTTATGCTTTTTATACTTTGAAGCTCAAAACAACTTTTATGAAAAAGAGCTTTATGCGATTCAAATTTACTGTCTATTGCGAATGCTTATTTTCGATTTAATTTTAAGAAAGTATTATTTTTTTTCAGACTCCGTATAAATATTAACTGCTCGTGACAATTTTAAAATTTAATTAGTTGATATTATTGCTATTCTTATCGGAATTATTTGTACACTTGTATTACATAATTTACTTGATTTGAACGTACGGTAAAATAGAAAAGGTTGTCAGCATCACGGCTGAACGGATGTTTTTCACAGCTTTAGTTCTATTAAATTAAGCATTCAAAATTAAAACCCAGTCGCGCAACGTCGAAATACTGCAAAAATATTTCGATACAGCCAGACTTTAGAGCCCGCGAAAAAGCGCAAAAAAAGCCAAAACCCGTGAAAAAAATCAAAGCGGAGCTCATTCAAACTGAAAAATTGTTCACGAAACCGCGTCCCACAAACAATTACACACCCGACTAAATCTCCGACCCTCTCTCTCCCTCTCTCTTCGCAAAAAGAACCCTGCCCTCTGTCCAAAGAAGCAAAAGCGACGCGGAATTATACATCGGCGTAATGAGCTAGGAGCGAGCGAGTCGATAAAGGGTTTCGCGCGTCGCTGTTGGAGCAAGACAGAGAGAGACGGAGGGGGGATAAAGAGAGAGAGAGAGTATAGAAGACAAAGCTGACAAACGCAGACACTCGTGCTTATGCACGCAGAGAGCCGGTATATATAACGAAGGTGATTCGTCCGCAGCTCTTGCCGGCGTCCACTGGGATGAGCCGAGAGTGTCCAGGTTGGAGGGTCGTTTATTGATCTCTCAAGTCCAAGAGAAAGAGAGAGAGAGAGAGAGAGAGAGAGAGAGCCGGGCGCGTAGACAGGACCCTAAAGCAGCAGCCCCTTCCTCTAACCCTCTCTCGCTCGGCAACGTCACCCGAAGCGACTAGCCACAGCAGCCACCCCCGCACGCTCGCGCGCTGGACACAAGGGTTACTTTGCTCTGCCGCTCCTGTATATAAGGCCGCCGGCCGGCGCTCTTCCTCCTTATTCCACTTGCGCGCGGCGCCGAGAGGAAGAGGCTAGACTACTGCTCCCTCTCTCTCTCTTACTCTCGCTCTCTCTCTTGGGGTAGGGAGCAAGCTCGAGTTCCTGCCGGATGCCTGCTTCCAGGGCAAGCGCGCTCCTTCCGTGCGATTAAAGTGTCGAGAGGACTTTGCCATCGTGATTACGAGCGCGGAGCGAGTGACTCGAGAAAGTGGCCCGCTCTACTCTCTCTCTCTCTCTCTCTCTCTCTCTCTCTCTCCTTTACGGAGCTACTACTGCTTCTCAGAGACGGATGGACGGACTTGCCCTCTATGTATACGTGTGAGCGTGCGTGAGTGGATGTAGGCTGAATTAAGCCACTCGAGGAGTTGGCGCGCGGCTGGAGAAGGCCAATTTGACTGATATTTTTTCCAAGTCCTCGGGTGTAAGTTGGGAGATAGAAAGGGCAATTATTGCGGAATCGCTGATGAGGCGTCGATCGATGATATACACGTCGGGGTGAAAGATTGTTTTAAGTAGATAAAAACCGAAATGGTCGGACGTTAATTTAATGTGCAATGTTTCACGTCGTTCAGTTATCATAATTTTTAGGATCAATTATGCCACGCTAATTTGAATGTTTTTGCCGCGGTCTGACTCGACGCGAACGTATCAGCAGGTATAAAAAGATGCTTAACTATTGTAAAAAAAGTCCGGCTCTAATGGAATAACAAATTAGCTTACTTAGCGGAACATAAATCGTGAATTTTTAATAAATCCGCCGATACCATTGATTTTCGTTGGAAATTGGATAACTTATTCATTAAATGTTAATTACGTAACCTTACTCTAATTATGTTAAGTTTGACGTTCCTTACCAAGAAATTTAATTGAATCAATAGCATTTAAATATTAAATGAGAAGTTGTCTTAATTAACGGAAATATACGTCTTTTCACTTAATCGATAGATTCAGCTTTATAATCAGAAGTTTGGTATATAACGAAATTATATGTTTACCTTCTAGATAATTAAATTGCGATTTACAAGTTTCTGAAATATTCAACTTTCCCCCAGCTTTACAATTAGTTACCAACGAAAGTAATGAATATCGAAACACAAAATAACAGGCTACTTCCTATTCAAATATTAATTTGACAAAATGAAAAAACATATTTTTACATGCGTTTTAATAACGAAAAAAATAAATTGCCATCCAACGAGTAAAAAATCCAGGGGCAAAAAGCAAGAAGCAAGAGCCGATGAAAAACAAACAAAAATTAAACGTTACGGTTCTTGAAACAATTAAACCCACTTAGGCGGCGCTATCCATATTTTTTACTCCAAAAATACATAAACTATTCGCAGGCAGAAAATAACAAAAACTCAATCTATTATTAACCGCGCTTTTTCCTCCCCAAAGTTCCGAAGCCCTAATTCCCTCCAAAACTTTCACGGCAATTAAGCGGCAAAGAAAAACAAAATCCAAGAGTCTCCAAAGTCCCCTCAGTTTTTGCGACCACTGTCCCAACAACGCCACTATAACCAAGACTTTGGAAACAATAATTGCCACGCTTACGCAGGCACCAGAGTGATTTTCCATTTCGCGAGAGCCGAGCTAGCTCGGGAGCGCGCTCAATTTATTAGAGAAGCCAGGGTGGGGGGCGGTGGCGGCGGCGGCGATTCACTTGAAATTGAGAAGCGTCCACTTAGCAAAGGGTTGTTAGTTGCAGATAACTTATTCCAGGAGCAGCGGGCCAGCCTCCGCCCTCGAACGCATATTAGCCCGGGCGAGCGGTCATCTTACTCTTGCGCTGCTGCTGTGGCTCTCCTTGCTCCACCTCCTCGCACCCAAAGCGTTTACCCTGCCCGCGCTCTCGGCTACTCCTTCGACTTGGCTACACTCTCTCTCTCTCTCTCTGTGTATATGTGTGTGTGTGTCTACTTGCCCCGGCGTCCGGCGTTCCAGCCCCGCAGTACCGTCCGAAATGAACGACGTGCGGCCCATTACTCCTTATTCGCTCGCCGTTAGACAGGGGCGCCTGCTGCTGTTGCTCAGCTACAAGGAGATGGACTGGGCGCGGGGGTGGTTTTATTGATGTCCGGCTGGAATACTGGACGTCTGATTGCTTATGCAGATATATTCCGGGATTTATCCTGAGAGCTTGCTTTTGTTGCTCGAGCGAGTAATTGGGAGGATGGATATAATTTCTATTTCGAGAAAATTACGGAGGTAAATAATTATGTTAAAATAACGCGTATCATTGAGATATTTAAACGTCATCTGGCGAACATTTTCTGGGTATCCCTCTTTAAATAGATGACGCGCTGCGCGGCGGCAGTCGCCAAGTATTAAACGAACATGTGCTTCCGAATCCTTACCTCATAATTTACGAGCCTACACGGGCGAGGCATCGGGAGTAGCCGGTGTCTATGAAGAAACATCATGAGCCAGAACGGCCGTTTTATCACATTTCTTCAGCCTAATTGACTGAGCTTCTAAAATTGTATATCAAAATATCCGAGAGCGCGCATTCCCGTCTCGAATATCCGAATACAACGTATCTTGCGCAAAAATCTGCCAAAAGCGATAAATTTCCGAGCCCGAGCGTTCATTAAAAAGGCATCTCGTATCCATTACCATAGACATTTCGCCTCTCCAACGGACAAATGGGCTCGATCATCAATATAAAATCTCGCATGCACCAACGAGCCCGAGAATTTCGGGCATCTACGTACAGGTTGTCGATAAAGAAAAGACGACGGCTGCTTTTTAGCTATTCTCTTGGCTACTCTCGCTTTTTTTCTCTCTCTTTCGTCGGCGAAGGCGAGAGAGCAAGTGGTCAGCGCGCGCGCGCCAGCCAAATGGATGGACTTTGCCTTTTGGCATCGATTCAGCGGAGCGCGCGCCGGGCCAGAGCACCGGACGAAAGAATAACGGACGTCTCGAGGAAACGTCGGTCAGCGGAAGGCTTAATGTCCGATGCGTAAATAAAGCTTTCGCCCTTTTATTGGAAAGAGATTTTATGAAGTGCAAGCTTTTAGTGCTTCCGGCATTAATAGATTGATGTGCAGAGGACCGCTTTTCTACTTTGTTGTTGGAAACCTTTACGCAATGAGAGTTTGAGAAATATTATTGTAAATAGGCGGCTCATTGTCTTGGGCTATTCTATTCTTGAAAAAGCTCTATCGAGAGCGGGAAAATCAGCTCGTTCTATTATTGGAAAGGAGAGCGGGTAAAAAAAAAAGATTGAATAAAATCATTATTAAGATCGGATCTCCATCAGCCGGGGACTTAAAAAGCTATCTCGGCCGGGCAATTATGTTATTATGCAATAGCCCCCCTTGCTCGCTCGCGAGTGTAGACTTTCACAAGAAAGGCTATCAAGATCCTCAGCCGGCCTCTTTTTTTCTCATTTTCTTTTTGTAAATTCTCACTCCATCGATTCCAGAGGGGGGGAAGAAAATTATCAAGAAGGGCTATTTCACTCCGCTGTGGGTATAAGGCCGAGCGCAAGCCGCGGCTTTGCATCTAGCTCCTAATAATAGCTATGGCTTCATACATTTTCATGGCATTACAAGATCGGAACAAATAGAGTGTGCACGCGGCAATTACGAATGCATTATGCAATATAAATATTGATGCTTCCTGCAAAAACGAAAGCCCGGGTTTGCTCGAAAGCGCCGACGCCGCCAACGAAATGCAAAGCATCGCGCGGCCCAAGCAACACTGCTGCGAACCCTCGAGCTGCGCGAGAGCCAACGGGGTGGGCGGGAGGGAGCTGGCCTCTCGTGAAAAATCAGCATGAAGACACTGACGGATTACGTTTTTATCACTGCCGCCGCCAGCGGCGATACGCTGCCGCAGTGGCTCGTTTTCTTATATACCTACTCGATTAAGCGGCAAGAATTTTTTAATGATCGTTTGTTTCGATGCTATAATTGCGGAATTAAAATTTTCAAGCTAAATGTTATAATTACAGAGCGGGGCTCTGCATAGTCACGCGATTTTCTGCACGTTTGAACTTTCCGCGAAACAATTAAAGGCCGGCTAAAATACACTAACTTCACGCTTCAACAAAACTTGATAAATTAAAAATGAAAGACAGACGTTATACGCTCCCGCGAGCGCGCGCCATCAAAAATACATGCATTTTAAATGTTGATATACAGCATTTAATTAACTCTAGCCGGGCGGCGCGCACGCGGGGCAAAAGTCCCTTCTCCTCCTTTTCTTTTTTTTATTACAACTTGGCCATTTCGTCCTAATTACATTACATGCTTTTTGAGACGGAAGAAAAAATATATAAAGGCCGTAGCTCGGCAGCGGTGGCACAACTCATTAATTAATTAAAATTACAAAAAGGAAGGCGCGTTAAAGACGGAGGTAGGTGGCGGCGGTGGCGAGCCCGGCAAGTGAAACCTGAACGGAAAAGTAATTGTGCGCGAGGAGCGCGCGTAAAAAAGCAGAGGAGAAAACAGTGACGTTTAATATTCCGTGGGGCTAGACTTTGCGTTTCAGTGCCGGGCCACTGAAGCCCGCGGTGATAACTCAGCCCTCGAGCGCGCGTAATTAATCGCGCGAAGGTAAATCACCACTTTCGAGCGGCCGAGGGGGAAGCGAGGGAGAGAGAGGGAGAAAGCCGCGCCGTGACAAAAAGAAGCGACGACAAGTCGACAACCTGCGGAGCGCGCGAAGTTTCTTGTAACGCGAAACCGGTAATTTAGCGCGTGGGATAATTTTCCAACGCGACTACGCGCGCACTCTATTTGCTTAGTGGCAGCCCGTTATCTTGGCCACCCACCCCCCGCGCTGGTGATGGTAACGGGATATTGTTTATTGGGAATCGGGCGCTACCGAAATTGATGATGATCGGTTTCGTTTTTCCAAATGAAGCTATTGGGAATTAACATTGACTAGTCGCCCTCTGGCGGTTTAAATGTGAAGCCGTGAGAGGCAGAAAATACAGCGCC